>JARJDW010019768.1:0-24440 GCA_030264715.1 Adinopsis sp. GC000173 | reverse complement strand
CTATTATTTTTTGATTATGTATGAACTAAAGTTTTTTTAAACTGACAACTAACTGTCAATCTACATTTTCAGCAGTCATAAATTTATTCATCATATAAATGCATATGCATTGTAAGAATCACAGTACAGAATTTTGCATAATTAACATATTGCATAAAAGCATTGTGACTTCATAACGTCAAAGCTGAAAAAGAATTAAAAAAACTTAACATTCTATTTAAGCTAATTTTTGAAATGAGATGTTTAATAAAATATTTGCAATGTTTATAAGCAATTATAGTTTGGTGAGTTCAACTGAAGTAAAAAAGGTGAAATATCTCTAAAGACATAAACATTATTATTTTTTTAACCCAAATCAGACACTTAATAAAGAGATTTCTAATTAGCTTTTGTTAGTAGTTATATAGTTTTGGTAAAAGTACTTGAAATTATAAAATTTCATTAAACTACATTGAAAGCATTTAAAATTTACAGTAAAATACTTTAATCTTAATTCTTTAATGAAGGTGCTTGAGCGATAATCTCCCAAACAAGCCGATTGTTTATTATTATTGTAATTATTAAATATGTATTTTATGAGATAGAAATAATTTATGATTCGCGTGCGCTATAACAACAACATATAAATGTTAAAAAATAAAGAATGTTTACTTATATTTTATTAAATACAACCGACGCCTGACAGATTTTCTTGAACAGCCTCATGAAAAGTTTAAATGCCATTATGCCACAATTTATTATCCGAGTTGTTGAGGATATTGTTCTCAAGGGTGGCTAAAACATTTAAACCACCAACTAACACTTGATTCATACGAATTACGGGTGGTGTTTTACCAACTTAGAGCGCCACTGAATTTTGCATTATTTATTAAAACGCGCCGGCCGCAATTTTTGTGATTATCATCGTTACATTAATCGAGCAAAGAGCAGGCGAATCCATTCCGCAGATTGCTGAATAGTTTTGTTGCGAATTAGAGATGGGTAAACATTTTCTAGTAAAGCTTTTAACGTTAAGATATTTAAATTATGCAAGATATGCGTGTAAAAGCGTTTTATGGATTTGAAGAAGTAAAGTGGATTAAAGTCAACAATTTAATATTTCTTCAAGCATTGTGTGTGTACATGGAAAAAGTTAATAAATATTTATAATAGAAATAAAATTTCTGGTTGATTTCATTGAGGACGAGAATTATTTTAAATCCCTTAATCCCACATGTAATCTTAAGAAAATACTGAACGCACGTTTTCATTTTGTGGCGGGATTTTATAGATTTATAACTTGTTAGTAACATATTTTTTTATATATTATATTGGAGTGTATTACATTGTGCTTTTTTAGCCCGCTAACGCATTTCCCTGTTCGTTTTTAATTTTATACATTATTGCTCGCTAGTTTCAAATATCATACATTTTTACACACCGCGAAACTTGATGCATTCTAATTAAATCCGTTTACAATTTAAATTAACTAACCACAATTCAACATAAAATTTGTAATTAAATTATATGGATTGAAAATCCATGTATATAAAAAAGATTGTGCATCTAATAATTTTAACATTATCATATAATACATTTTTTGATGTTGAGGTTTTAGCAAAATTTCAACATTATTTATTTTCGTATGCATTACATCACTTTTAATTTATTATAATAAATTTTCAATTGAATTAAATATTAATGTTGGATTATTTTAGCAAACATTATGCATAAAATAAAAGTTTATTTGAATGTATTATTAATTCAATTAAAATGTATAACATACAAATGCAAATTTAAGATAAAAAGGAAGCCATATTAAAAAGGAAATTTTAAGTATAGTGCAATCAAAAACTTTTAAAATAATGTTATTTTAGAGCAATAAATTTAATATTAATTTGTTTTAATGGTTTTTGTATTATAAATGAATGAAATTTTAAATATACTAATATTTGAAAGTATTAAACGCATGCATCAACACAATTTTTGTGCTGAGATTAATTATTAACAAATTGTTGTTGTTGTTTGTTTTTGTAGATTAACGAAATAATGACTTAATGATGTCCAAATAACGATTTTTTTAATGCTAATGTGTTTATTTAACGAACTTTTATAGACTTTTTTGCGGTTTATTAAAGTTTTCTTATCGCTTAGGAAATTTTTACATTTTATAGAAAAAAAAGGGCGAATTTATGAAGTTTAACTTTGTAACTTTAACCTTAACTCGACGTATAAAAATTTATACATTGAAATATGTGAAATATGAAATAATAAAAATAACTTTCTACACTTTGTGATAAATTAAACAATTGGTATTAGTTAACCCATATTTACATTACATTTTTCAAGCGCTTTGTTAGATTTTATTACCTATTATTTGCAACGTTTTTGCATTTCATAAAATTATATGAGAAAACTAAAATTCTGCAATTTTAACATTTCTTCTACGCAAGCTGTATTTTTATTCATATGAAAATTTTTCTATATATTTTTAGAATAATATGAAATAATAAAAATAGTTTGATGTTTTAATAAAAGCCCCGTCGGCGATTTATTTAAAAAAAACCAATTCGTTTTTACGATACGTTACATCTTGAACAATACAATTGTTATTCTAGGTTTGTATAGTACATTAAACCAAAAACAAAATGATGAAAATAATTCAATATTTTTATTAAACTAAATATTTAGATAATAATGCAATATTAATTTTACTACTGCTATTATCTATAGGAATTTCATCTTAATTGCTACACTGCTATAAAGTAAATATGATGAAAATTCTGACAAATTTTACAAATGTGCAACGAATCTTATGTTTGTAGATCCTTTGGAACACATAATAAAATAGTTTCAATTACTAAAATAGTTTGAAATGAGTTTCATGTTCAATCAATTTAAAATCCCGGAGATTATTTCGGAAAAAATGAAATTGGCAATGCCATTTATACTACTAGCTTGGATAAACTTCGAATCAATTTTAAGAAAATGGATGGTTTTGTGTTTGCGGTCGGGACGGGACGTCCGACGACTTTTAAATGATTTTTAACGCGCGTTTTAAAAAATTACGCTTACGGCTCGAAAACTAATTGCTGACTTTTTCTTTAACGCTCCAACATTTTTTTGCAGATGCTGCTAAATACATGTTTGTTTCGAGCGATTTGTCAATAATAGTAAACCAGCAAATTGTTGTGGATGTAATTATAATTATATAGATGAAATAAAATATACGTTCATCTGTTTTTGATGTTATTAAATGTGACCTAGAATAACGGTCATGGACTTATTGTCGATTATAATAAACTAATATCGTAAATAGGGTGATTTTTTTATATAATAATTATTGAAAATGCAACCAATTCCGGTGCATTGTAAGCGCATATGTTTGCAGCACAATAAATATGAAGGAAAATATTCGCTTAATTCATATTTTTTTGTACATTTCCGCAAATTTTGGAAATTATGCAAATTAACAACGTTTTGCATTTTATTTTCCCGTAAAAGACACTTTGTAGAAAATATGAAATATTGTTTTAAATAATTTTCTTTGTATGAGAGAGCGCAGTAAAATAAAGTATGCATAAATTCAACGTTATGTGGTAAATTAAAAGTAATTTTCCGAAATCAGTAAGTTATTACATGTGCAGATAAAAGTTTTTCCGCATGTATTGTATTCTACATACAGTAACTATGTAAATTAATAAATCATTTTATTGTCATGGATGTAAAATCTACATGAATGCGCAAATTAAAATTATGTCATTAAATTATATAAAATTGCAATAAATAAATAACAATAAAATGATTATTAATTATTTTTATTGTTAATGATTTACAATAAAATTTCAAAGATAGAATGAGTTATCTATACTTCACTGATTCTCAAACATGTGGGGTGCCATCTCAAAGGGTGCGCAATAACATTAATAGCTTATCGAAAATGAAATATTAAAAATTGTGATTGAAAACGGGCTGTAAATATGCTAAGAAAATGGATCCTCTTTAATTTCCGCCATGTGAATTTTTCATGAAGCTCTGTTTTTAACATTTTTGGAAAATCCAAAGAAATCGTGATTTCTGTAATTTAGTAGTATTTTTTCTTGTTTTAACATATAGTGAATCCATAGTTGCTCAAGGAAGTAAGTCTTGGTAAATCAAATTCCTTTATTTTTATTGTGATAGATTGAAAATTAATGTTTGGAATTGTGTTCTTATTGTCCCAGGTTATAAAAATTGTGAGAATTTAAGGAAGATGTCCACTCTAAACTGCATCTGATATTGAATAATAGCTTATTGCAAATGAAATATTAAAAATTGTGATTGAAAAGGGAGTGGTAAATAAGCTAAAAAAATTGATTTTCTTTAATTTCCGCCCTGTGAATTTTCTTATAATTATTTTAAAACTGAAATGTATCATGGCAGGTCCGTTTTTTGACATTTTTGAAAAATTCAAAAAAATCTTGATTTCTGTAATTTAGTAGTATTTTTTTCTTATCCTAACATATGTATAATGAATCCATAATTGTTCATGGAAGTAAGTCGTGCCAAATCAATATCCTTTATTTTTATTGTGATAGATTGAAAATTAATGTATGGGATTGTGTCCTTATTGTACCAGGTGAGAACAATAAGGAAGATTTCCACTTTAAACTACATCTAATATTGAATAATAGCTTATCCTAAATGAAATATTAAAAATTATAATTGAAAAGGAGTTGTAAATATGCTAAGAAAATGAATCCTCTTTAATATTCACCTCGCGAATTTTTTTATAATTATTTTAAAAGTGAATTTTTTTATGGACACTCCGTTTTTAACAATTTTGGAAAATTCAAAGAAATCGTGATTTCTGTAATATAGTAGTATTTTTTCTTGTTATAACACATAGAGAATCCATATTTACTCATGAAAATCAGTTGTGCCAAATCAACTTTCTTTATTTTTATTGTGATAGATTGCGAATTAATATTTTGTTCTTATTGTTCCAGGTAATATATATTTTGAACATTCAAGGAAGATTCACTATTACTAAACTGCAAGTACTAGTGAACAGCACTTCAATAACTTGTACTTATGGTATCTTAATTAATACATAATATGCCAAAGCCAGATCTTATATCATCTACATTTGGACGCAAAGAGGGAAATAATCAGGTGAAGTAAGCTTAAGAACTTATATGGCAGTTGCCCTTTACCGTATCTCCACCAAATTGTCATTAATTACTTCCTCTACAGCCTGCCTTCATATTACACCACAAAAACCAGACTTTGCGTATTTTTTAATTCCCTGATAATAGTCTAACCTCAAAACCACAGAAGAAAATGGAGCTGCCTCCTTATTGCTGTACAAAAGTTGAATTGTTCGTGCTAAAAATGTAAACGACATTCGTCATCTCTTCAAAGCGATTTTTATGAATTCGTCACTGATTTATGTTCTGTGTAAAATAATTAAAAAAAAACAATTAAAGCAAATTTAATGAAAATTGCGTGTAAAATGCCAACAATGCGCAATTTTTCTCGACGACTGGTTATTTATGATCGTATTGTAATTAGAAATATTTAACTATCAACAGCTTAGCTGCTGTTACAAAATTTTATAATCATTATGCAAGAGGAAGCAAAGCTCGTACATGAACAAACAATATCTATACTGCAATTATTAATTAGCCGTCATCGATAAACTATAATTAGCGAACATTTTGCGACAGGTTACGTTAATTTACCTCTAAACTGCCAGCATCACATTTCAGCTCTCAATTCTTTCCAATCACTGTATAATATGAATAGGAGAACCGGCAACTGTTGATTACACGTTATTTTTCATCATGCAAAAACAAAGCGTTTTCCTACATTTCGATGATGATTAATGACGGCGTAAGAAAATTTATCATACACCGCTTTTTGATACACATATACATGCTGTAGACAGGCAGAAAACAACACCGAGTGCATCCAAATTTTAATTATGAGTAATTATAAATCATGTGCTGTAATGCAAATTTATAATCTGCTAGCATTTATACATACATGTTGAGATAACAAAAGTTTTGTGCGAGCAGATTAGTATGGGGATTAAATATAACAAAAGAGAAGTGTCCTGAATACTAACATACATTTCTGCTTATGATATCGTATGTGTGTCTGTGTGTTTATGTGCATGTGAAATATGAAACTTTTACAGCCGAATTTTTATTATATAATACGGAAATTTTCGCATAACGCCGAGAGAAAAAAAAAACAACGAATGCCCGGCGTTTGGTTGGTGGTGCGTTCGTGCTGCAATTCGCGAATTCGCCTCCCAACCACCAAACAACACATTGCCAGCGCGCGCTATTTTTGTGTTATTCATATAAGCAATTCGGTTAGAAATTTTGCAATTACGTTCGCTGCTAATTCAATTTCGCAAAAATTAAACTTTTCAATTGATGTTTTAAAATCGAATTAAAAAACTTGCACAATGCGAATTACGTTGATTAACATAAAATTTAGGCGTGCGCGCAAAACTTGCTTGTTTAAACAATTTGTGCAAGGGGGAAAGTCTCTTTCAGCAGCATTGGAAAAGTTGGATTAATACTTCTCTTATTGTCTAATTGTCCATTTAAGTTACTGAACAAACAAGAAACAACTTGAACGTGATTGAAAATTACAAATTATAAAATTCGAGCAATAAATTTTAACAACTGCGTACAAAGTTATTTACGACCTTTTTTATTAGTAGAATAATGTACAAAATAGCAATTATAAAAATGACAACACAAAGATTTCAAGTATTTAAAATATTAAACAGAAAAATGTAGTAAAAAGCAAGATTTAAGGAAAGAGCTGCCAACTAAAATTGATAAAAAATGTACTTTTTATAAATTATTCTTGGAAAAAATAAGTGAAGGCAATACTAAAAAGTGCTCTTGACTAAACAAGATTTTTATGACGGTTCAAATATCTGCTAATTACAAATTTTTGTAAATTTTAAAGCAAAGTTTTTATGCTTTTTAAATTATAATTTTTAAAATTAGCATAAAATATATGTTTTATAATTTATTCTTTAAAAAAATACGAAAAAGTAGAAAAAATGCTTTTAACTAAATAAGATTTTCTTTTACTCTTTAAAAAAATAATAAATATCATGAAAAAACATTCTCATTTATACATCTTTTATTTAAATGAATGTTTTTTTATAAAATTTTTAAGATTTCCATGTTTTTCCAAGTCGTGATTTAATAATGAAAAATAATAACTGTTTGTAAGAAAGAAAGTTGAATAATGCAAATTAGTGTACCTACCTACTCTTAATATTTAAACTTTGATTGTTTAAACAATTTGATTACGAGCGAGTCATTCAACAGTTAAAAAGTTAGATTACATTTTTCATCCATTGTCTAATTGGCCATTTAAGTTAATGAACAAACAAAGAGATCATTTCTTCCGCTTTTGTTCGGCGGCGCTAAAATAAAATAAGCGATGACTAATAGTTAAACTAAAATATTCCTTTCACGTAAAATCTGCAAGGGTGACAACGAAACAGATTGACTATATTTCAAATGTCCGTATGAATGCGTTCGTGCATAAACTCAATAGAAGACAATTGAGCACAAATATTTCCAGCTCATTTAGGATAAAATAAATAAGGAACGATAAAAAAACGCGTAATTGCATTTAAATGGGAAAATAAAATTGGTGTTGGTGCTCTGGGGCCTGAAAACAAATTCACTCCATTTTCTAATTCACGATCGATAATTTATTAAAATATCGCTGAACGTACATAAGTTTTGTAATAAACTTGTCACAAACATAAAAAGACGAATTTATGGTAAAAAAGCGAAAAGAATACACAGCCAAAAACTTTTCAACATGCTGTAAATTTCATAAAAATTAATATTTAATGTTGGATATTTTATTTTATTGATAACAAATAGAAAGTTTTTTTTTGTCTCTAGCTATATAAATAATAATATTTAATCAATTTTTTATTACATTAAACTGTAAAATCTATAAATGCAATCAATTTATTATTTAATCCATTTTCGTTTAATAATAAATAGTCATTAATTTTACTATTACTAGCTTTTGTAATGAACTTGCAATGATTTATTTAATATATTTAATAAATGATTTCCTTATGTTTAATATTTAAAGTGCTGACAGTTTTTTCCAAGAAAAAATAGAGTACCTACATCGCAAACAAACCAAGTTATAATAGTTTTATAAAAATTGCTTCATAGCGCGAGAAGATTGAATGATAAATAAATACAGCGTTTTTATTTGCAATTTTTCAGGGAAATGTTGCATTATTTTATATTAGTATTACTCTTTTTGAAGTTGCTTTTTTACAATTTAAGAGAGGAGGAAAAATGAAACAAAGGGTTGTGGATTTGTAAAAGTTGGTTGCACAAAATGCAAGTTTACTTGTTCGGAACGATCGATAAGCATCAGCTGTCTAACACAAAGATTAATATCCAAAGTTTTGCGGCTTTGCAAATACTTAAATGAATGTCACTTGACCGTTTACATTTTCCGTATTAGTTTGCGCACCGGTTTTCCATCTTAAAATTAATTTTCCTGCTTTGGCGAAGGTATGTTAAATGGTCTGACAACAATTTCCCATTGCGTCTACAACTTTCACCGCTGCTACTGCTGCGTATCATCAAGCCGCAATAATTTTTGCTAATACAAAACGCGTTCGTATTCCCCAGTGATGATTGAATGAAATCAGTACAATGCCAATTATGAATACGACCGAAAAGTCGCTTTTAATGATAATGTTTAATGAATTATGGCTTCCACAGCGATGGGAATTTCTTGCCGTTTACATTGTTTGGATTAAATTGGATAAATTAAATGAAACAAGTGATTGTTCTTGATAGGTACATGGTTGTAACGATCGAATGGCAATAAATATTGGTTACGCAAATACGTGTTGTTCCCTTTAAAATGTAGGAGTATCTTTTTAGGAATAAATTGTTTTATCGATTCTGTCTTCGCCTTTTTATTCATATATGCACTGCTATGCGTTATTTTTTTCTCTCTAATGTAAAATTTTAAGCTAATTATCTTAAATTTAAACGTGTTAACCGGAGGGGCTAATTAAGTTTTTAGCATAAATTTACTATTTTTCCTATTTGCATTTCTAAGATAATTTGCAAATATATTAATATTAATATATTTAAAAATTCATATAACATAAATCTATGTAAATTTAAAAAGTATGCATTTTTCGTGTAATTAAAATAAAATAGAGAAACTAAAAGTAGGTGAAATATACTAAATTAAATTTACTACTTCATACGGAAGGTACATAGATTTTTAATTCTTTTTTTATTTTTAAATAAACTTTAATATAAGAATATTTTTACAACAATAAAGAAATTAATTTGCCATTTTTTATAGTTAATAGACGAAAATATAAAAATAAAAAGCAAAGCTTGTAGAATTTCAAGCTATTGTAGAAAAATTATTAAAAAATATTAGCAGCAAAACATTTTTAAGAAATTATTATTAAAAGTTAGACGATGGAAAACCATTAAAAAGCATTAAGATAAAAAAGCAGACATTATTATAAAGCCTCCAGTCAAATAAAACCAGCTTCGCTTCAAATTAATAAATTTTATCGTAATGATAAAAAAAACAATAGTGTGTGTAGAAAGTAAAATTTTGTAATTCGTTGTGAAATATTTACTATTTATACAATGTTTCAATAAAATAGGCAAGCGATGCTGCTGCTGCTGTTGCTGCAGCATACAACAAATATAACATAAATATTTACAACGCAATTTACATATGAAAATGTTATTTCAAAAATATATTGTCACATATTGATTTATTATTATGAAAATAAAAATTTTCTAACGCGTTATGTAAGCGCTTGTTTATTGACTAAAAAATAATTAACAGCGTGGATTAAAATAGAATCTGTCAGTTGGAGTAAAACAATGCCTCGTCATAATCACATTGATGTATTTTTTTAAATGTTTACAAATACTAAAATACTAATGATGTAAAACAGAGCGATCAAAACAAAAAATAGCAAAATACGATTAAAAATTTGTTTGGATGAAAGTTATATCTCAAATACGATTTGATATTTTAGGGATTGAATAGGGTATTTTCTACTACCAATTTAAAAAAAAAAAATAATCCTATAGGTAATAAAATATTATATTATAAATGATTTTTATATTTACTAAAAGCTGTAAAGGGTTATCCCAATAAGAACTGTTATATTCCCTTAAAATATCTAAAATATCGTTCAAATAATGCCCCATTTTTTCAATTGTTTTTGAAATGTCTTCTAAGATTTAAAGGTTATGCTCGAAACATTCAAAACTTTGATTAAGAAACAAATCAGAAGAATGTTGCTAAATATACTGGACTAATCTAATGCGAAATGTTTGCAAACTGCTCCAAATTTGTATCACTCTCCAAAGCAGCATTGTATAGCACTACCTATTACTATTTATGACACTTGTAGTAAAATGTAAACGTCTTGTAAGTAAAAAGATTGTCTTGGTATCTTTGACCACTTTTTTGATCGCCTTTACTTAGTTGATGACTTAGTGGTGACTTAGATGACTAGTTTCTTATATTTATTAAAAGCTGTAAGGGGATATCTCAGTAAGGACTGCTATATTTTTTTAAATATCTAAAATACCGTCTAAATAATGGCCTATTTCTCTAATTGTTTTTGTAATCTGCTCTAAGATTTAAAGTCTATGCTCGAAACATCCAAGATTCGTGATTAAGAAACAAATTAGAAGAATTTGGCTAAATATGTTGGGCTAATCAAATGCGAAATGTTTGCAAACTGCTCCAAATTGTATCACTCCCAAAAGCAGGGTTGTTTAGCACTATCTATTATTATTTATGACACTTGCAGTGAAATATATACTTCTTGTAAGTAAAAAGATTAACTTGGTATGGGGTCTGCTTTTGTATTTTGTCTGAAGGCTTAGTCCGGCCCTGTACATATGCTTCCTAATAACGTTAGTAACCTGTGCAGCCTGCAAGCGAAAAGTATTTGCCCACCCCTGTGAGATGTAGAGCAACATTCATATTTACAAGGTTATTTATACATTTTATAAAAATGTTATTTTAAAAGGAAATTGTAATATTGATTTTATCATCCCGCTTTATCCAACATACACATACACACAAGAACTACAAGTGTTCGACGGTAAAAAATGCATATTCCAGACATATTACAATATATATCATTCAAAAAATAGGAAACTTGGCTGTTAAAGCAAACTCGCGCAAGTTTTAGTAACACACGAATGTGTTTTAACTCTAACGTCTCATTAAATATTCAGTTCATATTATATTCAATAAAGTAGGTTGTGCATGACTACTTCAAGTGTACAAGTTTTGTTGAAAATCTAATAACGAATATGGGGACTGCTTTGTTCTATATATCAGTGTCGTTGGAAAAAAAGACGAAATATATTTATATATATAAAAAAATGTGTAAAGATTGTATAGAAACAGTTTTGTACGAGTGTATGTATGTCACGTTTCTACTTGAGAGTTGTAAAGTTGAGGTTTCTTTTTCCACTTTGATGTCGTTTACACGTAACGAGCTGATAGGATAGGTTATTGCAAATGTACCACTTAATCCAGATTATTAGTTTCATTAACCACTCGCCCGCTTTTATACCAACCAACAGCAACAACAGCAACTTTTTACTTATTAATTATAATTGTTGCTTAGCTAACAACATAAACATTTAATTATTATCGATAAAATTGTAATTGATGTAAACGAACTGAACTTCACGTTGATTTATGATTATTATATAAAGTGTGTGTACGTTTTTTTTTTATCGGAACACATGCAAATAATTTCACTAAACTGCGCGTTGTGGTATTGACCTTGTACACGTTTCAAGAGGTTGACCTTACAAACGCACACATACACACACACAACTGTTGCAAAAAAAAGCCGTGATGTTTTGATGATTGATTAGACAATGATTGATTCGAGTTTATGCAGTGCGGAGATTGATTTACATAAATATACTGCGGATTTGAGGATATTTAACTTTTTAATATAAATACAGTTACACACATGTGAGTAAAAGTGCATTGTTTGCATTTTCTAACTGTGCTTCAATGTTATTGATATACTGGTACTTTGTTCAGTTGAAATATTTAGGTTATGACCAGGCAATTGCAGTTTATGTTTTTTTTTTTGAAACTATTGTCGTCGTACGCATTTGAATTCATTTGCAAGAAAGAAAGTAAATTACACATTTGACCCCATATTGATGTTAGACTTACCTCGCTGTCGATGCATCCACGCTTTAATTCGAATACATACGCTCTTGCTTGCAATGCTAAAACATATTTACACAACATTGATTTATAGAGTCACTCTATTTTATAAGCAAAATACTCACACGACTACTTTTCACATTCGATGAAGATAATCAATAGATTGCATTAAAAATATAAATTATCACTTTAGTTAATGCACACATGTAAATATTTTGGCAGTATAAATAATCTGCGTATTCACTGCACTTAAACATATTACTAAAAAGCAATATTATTACAACGAAAATAACACATGTATTACTTTTCAACTTATTCAATCTGTACTTCAAAACATTTCGAGGTAAATTAAAATGTCATAGTTTTCTCAACAGTGTTGCCAACTTATTTTTTTACAAAATGTGCAGAAATTATTTTTAGTCTTTTTTTATCTTGTTCGTTTCTATACTTAGTTCTTGTAATTAACTTCATTTCATGTACTCCAACATATTTTGTGGTAAATTTTAATTTTTGTTGAATTGTAATGTCAAAAGATTTTCATATCAGTTCTGCCAACCCATTTTTTTTGACAACAAATGCAGAAATTATTTATAGTCAAGTTTTAAGTATCCATGTTTTTAGTTTATTTTATATTGTTTGGTTCTGCACTTAATCTTCATAAAAATTGTAAAATGGTTAGTTAGTTAGTTAGCTATTATATGACTGTACATTTGTAAATTGATTGCGTAGCTAATTTTTATTACAAAATATTTTGAAGGAGGTTATGTTTAATTTCAAGTTTTCAATTTTTAGTATACATACTTTATGATATACGTTTTGTAGATACAATGAAACCATGAGATATAAACTACGACTTAGATTAATATTCTGTTTGAGAATCAACCTGAATTCCGAGATACGAGCTGTAATTTGAAAAAATTCCGCATCAGACGATTAATGTATCTCGTTTGAGATACGAGCGGGATTGAGTTACGAAGCCGCTCTTGTCATGTATTAAACACGTATCTCAAGGTGCCGCTGTACTTTGCCATCCACGTTTTGTAGATAAAAGCAATTTTGCTTTAACACCACGTCTGTGAAATGGTTCATCAGTCTATTTTGTCTTGTTTGGTTCTACACTTAATACTTCATAAAAATTGTACAAAGGTTAGTTAGTTAGCTATTATGTGACTATACATCTTTAATTTGATTGCGTAGCTAATTTTTATTATAAAATATTTTGAAGGAGGTTATGTTCAATTTTATGTTTTCAATTGAGTGTATTTCTTGCAAATTCATGCAATTTATTTCACTTATATTATTGTCTGGCTAGAATACACACTTTCTATAAATAAACGTGGCTATTTGTAATCTGCGTATAATACAAGTAATTTCTCATATCTGCGAAAATTTTTAATTATGTTTCACTTCGCCACAATTTAAGAATGTTATCAAGAACAGCTTAATCTGGTTCACTTTCTTGGCGATAAATTATTTTAATCGAAATTTATAATAAATGGTGCAATTATTAAGCCAATTTAAGAAATTATTTTCTGCCGCTGCTTAAAATAAGCGATTCAATTTAGAACTTATTAATAACGTATTAAGATTTAATTGTTGGTTCATTATTTGCCTTTGAATAATAATTCAAGTCTAGTTGCTTTGCTTTCCATTAGAAATAAACGACATGCAAATATTCCTCTTCTTTTATTATTTGAACGAATAAATAATAAAATACAAATATGTACAATACATGTACAACGTTTGAGTTCATATGAAACGTCTAACATTTATTATGAGAAAAATTCACTTATCTATCTATCTATTTGAATAAGGTTGGTGCTTAACCCATATAAGCGGTAATAGACTACATTTACCATAAATAGGCTTTTTGGCAATAATTTACGGAGAGAAATCTTAAATCTATCCAATTAGCGAAAATGTATTTTCATCCTCATTTACTTCACTTCTTCCTTCATCGATCATTCTACACACACATAAAGACAGCCATTGCGTATAGTTTTCTGCGAATTCTTGCAACGGCACAATGACACATTATTGTTTTAATAATCCATAATGGAAATTACCTTCAAGTATTTCTCTTGAGACACACACAAGGAATGCTTAGCGAGGATGTGAATCGTTGTAATTGCGAAAATCCACATCCCATATTCGTTATTCCAGCAACTACCGCTTCATTTATATCCGAATCTCCTCCGCCAAGTCTCTCACACAAGTGTCGCATAGTATACTTGCAAATTTTACAAGCAAAATAAACCGATGTCGACGATGCTTCACCGCTTTATTCTCTTGTTATCGTCATATTTTTGATGGTAGAATTGACAACTGCATTACATTTTAAAAATGAATACATTTGTCGATTTCACACTCATGCCCAGCATAAAGTTAAGGTGATTTCATGCGAACATCCTAAAGAAAATATTTTCTTCTAATTTTATTGTAATCACAAAATAAAGAGCATGAAAAATTGTTGAAGGTAGCCTAAATTGAGCGTCTTCTTTTAGTAACATCCATGTTATTATGTATGAAAGCCCTAAAATTTCAAATAACAACATTATCCAAAGGTAGACAGCTTAGTATCGTTTATTTTACATCCAAACCTTGCTTCTTTTTCGTGTAGGGATGAGTACAATAGCCTACAGACTTTGAACTACAATTTACTTCCTTATATACTTTCGCAATTATTTGGATTCCAAAAATGTTGCTTGTTGTTACCGCTTCATTGACGTTTTCAACTCCACGTATTTGAACATCTCATTCTATTGTACTTAAATCTTTTGCTACAAGTTACCTGCTAGAAAACTTTTATTATTATTATATGCTTGTTGATTCAATATGACAATTTTTAAAAACAAGTTTATTTATTAGAGGATTTTGAAATTGCGTATAATTTTTAGTATGCATACTTTACGATCTAAGTTTTATAGATTCAATGGAACCTCGAGATACGAGTTGCGACTCAGATTAATATTCTGTTTGAGAATCAAGCTAAATTCCGAGATACGAGCTGTGAATCATTTGAGATGCGAGTTGTATTGAGTTACGAAGCCGCTCCTGTCACGCATTAAACACGTATCTCAAGGTACCGCTGTACTTTGCCATCTACGTTTTGTAGGTAAAAGCAATTTTGCTTTAACACCACGTCTGTGAAATGGTTCATCTAGCTGCGAGTGCTGACTGAACCAAGTGCTCAAATTGTCACGTGTTTCGTATGTCGACTACCTACTAGGGGGGTGTTGTATTCCATGAGTGTAGACAATTAAAGTTTAGATTTTAGCATAAAATTAGGACCAAATCATGCATGAACAAAAACCATTTAACGCAATCATGCAAAAATAAATTAAAACACGCACTTTAATTCATCCAGTAGGTACAATTAAACGCAAACGTTTGTTTGTGCGATGATGTAAGGTAGTTGCATGCATCGGAAGATTTATTAAAAAATATATATTATAGCTAACATTTTCATGCAATAACAATTAAATGATTGTTAGAAAAACAATGTTCAACATGTTGGATTTCAATGGTTGAGTACTTGTGCCAATAAAACTTTATTTATCCATGCATTTCAGCAAAGCTGCCACTTGACCTCTCTGTAAGAAACTCGTGTACTCTCGTAGATGAAACTTAAACGCATGTAGCAGATTCTCTGCTGTATAACGTACAAATTGGTAGGGTTGGAAGTTTAATTACATTTCCTACAAAATAAATAATATTTATGATATTACATTTCTTACACACTCTGTTTTTTGCTATGTGTACTAGCTGGTAGTTTTATTGCAGATTCGCATTCGTTTGCTGCTTGCTTGTTTGATTCAAACCTACGAGCATTCCTTACTTGCAAAAACCTTTTGGCGAATGTTAAAAATACACCCCGTTTCTATACCTACGGTTTATTTATATGTAAGTTATTACCTCGTGAGGTAGACGAGGAATTTGTAGCAGCGATGAGATGAATTGTTTTAATCCACATCCGATATTCGTAGTACATACCGATGTTAGCACATCCTCAGCGCGCTTGATCGCTGTTTTGGCAAGCCGAAGAATATTCCGCGCATGATAATCCATGATTATAACGATATTATCCAGCTTACAATCATTATTTGCGTTGCGCTTATTTAATTGTTTCGCGAAGTTCCGCACAAAATGATTAATATCCACAATTCTTCCAACGTCTAAGCCGCATAATTTGTTTCGCCTTCTATTAGCTACGTGTTGTTGAAAAGAATTATCTCTTGTGCCAGCATCGTTATCATCGTCTCACTCAGTATGTATTTGATTCTTTTCGCCTGCTATGTATATTCCTACTATAGTAATAATTATCTATTTTTTCCATTAGCAATGCTGGTGTTGTCTGCTTTTAATATTATATAATCATTTTGATTGATTTCTGAAGTGGATAGTATTTCGGGATCTGAAGTAGCAATATAAATAATTAATTATAGGTTTGAATTTGATGGATTTATTTATAAGTGATTTCAGAAGTGTTTGGTATTGTAATTATCAATGAATTTCTATATTTTACCTCGTATATTTAGTTACTAACTTGGCTTGTTGACTGATATTAATTAATCACCATAATCATATAGAGGTGGACAATGAAATAGTTTTGTTGGTCTGCTAGAAAAAATAATTTATGTACTATATATTAATTTTGAAAAAGTAATACTTGTGGTTTTCAAAGATGGGAAGATATAACTGATTTTTAAAATTCTGCTGTGCTTAATATAGAATTATTACTTTCAATTATGCATAAATATTTCCCGTTTCGCATACATGTATTCAAGTAATGCAACTTAGCTCAATCAATTAAAGATATTGAAGAATAAGTCAATCGTTAAATATACGTCCATTCGTTGCTTCTAGAAGTCTCTAAGTACTGATCATTAGACAGTTACTCATATTTATAGCTCGTTATAGCTTTAAGCATTCGACAATGACATTGATATGATTTAGAAACTAGCAGCAATATATATCTAGTGTCAATATTTTTGTGGCTGTCGTTCAAGTTCAAGGCTATTAATTTCAAAGCAAGGTAAAATACTTATCAGTGGGTAATTTGTATGATTTTAAAAAGATGTTGATTCTTTCTAGTGCAAGAAGCTAGGTTGTATTCGTAACGTCGTAACTATATAAGATTTGTTTTTAATCCGCGGTATAAACAAATGAATAACATTCGTAAATTCCTCGATATTATTGTTGTGTTAGTTTGTATTGTAATAATATATGCTGTATGTAATTTATATACAAATATGTAGTTCATTTTTCATAAATTATACAAATCTGTTTTGATTTATAATAACCTAATATAAATTGTGTTTCTATTATATTCTAGTATATGGACAAAGGAAATCGTAAATTTTATTAATAAATTCTGGTAGCAAAAAATACCAGCAGGTGGCCCACTACATTTGTAGCGCAATAAGTAATTTGGCAAATAATAGGAATATAATCAACAATCTGCTAAAAAATAAATATATTCTGGTAGTATATTGTATTCAAGAATAACATTATTTCGAATCTTTGAAACTTATTAATTCAATATATTTGAAATAACAAAGATGCAAATAGTAAGATTTCGTGTAATTATTAAAACACATCATTAATGATAGTTATATTCCTAAAATGTATTTAATTTTTAACTTTTAATAATTAAGTAACAAAAAAATTAGTTGGCTCATCCTCTGATGTTTTTGCCATATTCACAAATGTGTCAAAGTTTCCATAATTTGTAATATGAGGCAAAACCACATTTGATGTACTTTGGTTGCATTAATTATTGCACTGCTCTTTCCTTCTTTTTTCTCAGCTAAATTAGTGGCAAACCTATATTATTATCACATATTGTATACTACCGATTGGAAGTTCATATTAATAATGTTTGAGGCGAATCACGTGATGGCTACCTGCTATGATTTCTTCTAGAAAATCATAAGCGTAAAGTCTACAACAACATAAATCGAGAACTTAATTAAATTAATGTTATTGCGTATGTATGACAAAAATCGAAAGTTAATAAATGTAATAACACAATAAAAATTGTTTACTTCAAATGTAAACAATAATTAAATTGAAAATAAAAATATACATATGTAACTTGTACTTGAAGATGTATAATTATCATTCGAAATATTTAGAAAAGTGAATGTTTTACATAAACGAAATATGTGTACAAATAATAATTTAATGATAAATGTGTGTAATTATTTGGCGAAAATTTAAAAGGATCTAAAATTTAGGTAAAAGTAGCGTAGTAAAATAAACAACAATTAAATCGGAAATGAATAAAAATTCATAAATATTGTATATTGAATATTACAGACACGCTTGAGATCCACTATCCACATGTTTTTATTAAAAAAAATCAATTTTAATTTGTATCAAGTCCTTTGTCCGTTAGTTATTAAATTGGTTGTATCTTAATTTTTACACATTAAACGTTAATATTAATGCAGTTTGTTACATTTTCATCTTTTTACTCTACTTGGTTGCAAAAATCTATTGTGCTTCACAAGTAGTAGTAAGATTAAAATATACTATTGACTCAATTTTTAATTCGTTTGTAAATTTTCCGTCCATCTCGCCATAACAACCTGACGTATATAAGAATAACTGATTCGCAAATCCTTCCACATTGTATGTAATTTTTCTACAATACAACAAGAATTTAAACAAATGCAATTACAATTTGCATGATATTTTTCTATATAAAAATAATACCTACCCAACAATCATCTGTTATAGTTCACATAAAAAATTACAACAACGGTAATAGAAGCAAACAAAATTATATTCTACATTTAAATTAAATTATATTTTATAGTTTACATGCGATGTAAAAATAAATAAACCGATTATTATTTGATTATGATTTTGTACACATATCTGCATACAATCTCGCACCCATAATTATTTCCTGTAAAAATTTATTGATGATTTTAAAGCCTTGAATGATAGAAAAATCCATGAATAAATAAAGACGACTCGCATATTGATCTATCTATATGTGTGTATGTGTACATACGCTTGTAAAGAAAGTTAAATAAAAAAAAGGAAAATTATTGTATTGCATTGTATTGAGTATAGATGTGAAAATGTATATAAATTTATGTTGTGATAATCCCATTTTTTATTGAATTTATATTATAAAATGCAGCGACGCTGGCACAGCATGTGTCAATACATTATTTTTTACAATGGGTATGGAAATAATACACAAACGTATACATAATTTTTAATATTGAATCAAAAAAAGCGTGAAATATGCTACGCGATTTTTAACACAAAGCGCGCAATAATCGCACGATTGCAATTGATTAATTATATTTGCGAGCTATTATTCGAAAATAGTGTTGCAAACAGAGCAAAGACAACATTTTGAATAAATTTGGATCGATCCGGCATGCGAATAAACCTTTTTTAGTACGCAGATTAGTTTTTGGTTTTAATTTACATAAAGTTGTTTACAAAAAAAGAATCATTTTCGATGTGAACTTGACCTTGTTGTTTTAGATGTCACCTATACGTAATACCCAGCGCTATGAAGCAAACAATTTATGCTCCATGTTTGTTTAAAGATTTTAATTATATACCGGCTATTATAGTTTTTGCTATGGGAATAAATATTTGTTCAATTATATTCGTCGGTACTTCGACCTTAGAGGAAAAGTTTAGGCGTAACATCAAACCGCAAGGACTCATTAGTAAAGTGAAGAAATAGAAATTGAACGGTATAAAAATCGAGAAAAACTATCTAATTAAATTAGAAGCTTGAAAATTGTATTATTGGTGAGAGTGATTGAGGTGTATTTTCCTCAACTTTCTGGAACATTTGGAAACGTAATTGTGTTAAATTTTGCAATTAAATTAGAACCTTTCTTCGCTAATTGCATTTACTAGCGTCTAATTACATTTTAAGTACACACATACTCACACATCCACATTATAACCAATAAGACATTCATTCACCTTTATGGCAACATCATGACTTTTCTTCAATTTTATAATTAGCGCGGAATTTCATCGTCGGCGCTTGATAACAATTAATGTATATAAGAATACTATGCATGCATGCGTGCTTTTCTTTTCCTATAGTATCTATAGATTTCCATTTATTTTATAATTTAGAATGAAATGTTGTAACTGTTTATGACCCTATTTTATGGTGCATCTGCACCGTGAGAATACTTTCACTATTATCTAGAAAACTCAAACGCTAAACACATGAAAATTATATTTAATTTAATTAATTCCAAAGAGTGTAAAGATTGCTAGATGTGGGCTAAATAAATTTAAAACACAGTATGATCAAAATGTCTACAAATAACTAGATTCTTTACTTACTATTATACATCCCAGTTATAGAATGTGCATAATTTTAATGTTTGCACTAAACACATAAAATAGATTAAAAACACAGTATGATCCCAATTATTTACCATAAAATGTGCATAATTTTAATGTTTGCAATAACCTTTGTAGAAATAGCGATGCTTACAAAATTAATTCGCATTGTTTATCTTCATGATTCAATATTTTTTGTGGTTTTAATATACAAGAGTCGTGAAGATTCTGATGTTTTTTTTTAAATAAAGTTTTGTGGGCGATTTTGTACAATATAATAAATGCAAAGAAGTGAAAGTATGAAATATGCAAGAAAAATTAAGAGGAAAATATTGTCATGAGGTTTATGACATTTTGAAGCTTTTCTGCCAGATTTCTGTGTACTCGGACAGAATAATAATTAGAATTTATGAAAATCGTTCTAAAGCTTAAGGAAAATGTGCGAAACATCCTGCGGAATTGTTGTTTTTTTTGCAAACTAGCACATCTTTTTTAAATTCTTTATCAGCTACTTTAAAATTTCACTTCAAAAGCATCAATTCTTGAAATATAATTAGATAGATTACGTGGCAACGCATGGTCGAGAGAAAATGTGGTATTTTTCTACATTTTGATTAAGGTTTTGTGGGCGATTTTGTTTAATACACCCAAAGAAGTGAAAGTTTATAATATGTATGGAAAATTAAGAGGAAAATGGTTAATATTGACATGAGGTTTATGTTGTTTTGAAGCTTGTCCGCAAAATTTCTGTATAGTCGGGCAGAATAATAATTGAACGTGTAGAATTTATGAAAATCGTGCTAAAGCTTAAGGAAATTCTGCGAAAAATCCTGTGGAGTTGTTTTTTTGTGAATGATTTATCAGTTACTTTTTGTAACACGCTTTTTACGTCGCGTTTAATTAAGATTAATTATACAAATGCATGAAACTTCAAAAAATTATCTAGTTATTTAGAAGTCTTATTATTTTAAAATTTCAGTACAAAAGATAATTCTTGAAAAATAATTAGCTGAGAAAATGAAGGATTTTTCTATACATTTTGATTTTTTTGTAAACTTTTGTGGACGATTTGTCCACAATGCAAAGAAATTAAAGTTTATCATATGTATGGAAAATTATGAGAAAAATGAGTAATATTGTCATGTCGGGAAAATAATAATTAAACTATTAGAATTTATGAAAATTCTATGAAAATTATGCTAAAACATACGGAAATTCTGCCAAAAATCCTGTGGAATTGTTGGTTTTTGTGAATGCTTTATCAGCTACTTTTTGGCACTCGCTTTTTACGCTGCGTTTAATTAAGATACACATACAATTACATGAAATTTCGAAAAATTGTCTACTTATTTATAATTCGAGTGTTATTATTTTAAAATTTCAATATAAAAGCAGCAATACTTGAAAAATAAATATATTACATGGTAACGTATAGCTAAGAAAATGAGGAATTTTTCTATATATTTTGATTATCCTGTAGATTTATCTGAATTTAGATGCCATATCAATAACTTAAAAACCTATTTGATTTTTTTCGTAAAGTTTTGTGGGCGATTTTGTTTAATAAATGCAAAGAAGTGAAAGTTTATAATATGTATGGAAAATTATGAAGAAAATGAGTAATATTGTTATGAAGTCCATTTTAATTTGGAGTTTTTTTTAATTTCTATGTAGTCAGGAAGAATAATAATTAATCTAATAGCATTTGTAAAAATTCTATGAAAATTGTGCTAAAACTTAAGGAAATATTGCAAAAATCCTGCAGAATTGTTGTTTTTTGTGAATGCTTTATCAGCTACTTTTTGTAACTCGCTTTTTACGCCGCGTTTCATTAGGATTAATTATACAAATTTATGAAATTACGATAAATTATCTACTTATTTATAATTAAAGTGTTATTATTTTAAAATTTCAATACAAAAACGCACCAATTCTTTGAAAATAATTAGACTACATGGTAATGCTTAGCTGGAAGAAAATGAGGCATTTTTCTATTCATTTTGATTATCCTGTAGATTTATCTAAATTTAGATTCCACATCAATAACTTAAAAAGCTATTTGATGATGGATTTTTAATGACTTGCTTTATAGTATATATATTTGCTTTTTTGTAGCTTTATCGTATAATAATAATGATTAGTATGGCAAAACGCATATAATAATATCAAAGATATGTATATATATATATATAAAATATGAAAATATTTTTGTGATGATTGTGAATGCGAAGGCACTTTCAGAATGTATTCTTCCATTGCCATATTTGCAAACTTCTCGAAGAAGATGTAAAAAGCATTCCTTTATATATTGTATGTACTCCCTTCGCGGAAATCTTCCAATAGTCTATTTTTCAATATACATGAAGTGGTTTCCATTCGCTGATTGTATTAACGTTTCCAATTAGTTCATATATGTGGCAAATTCGGCGAACGTATATAAAATATGTTTTAATTAAAAGTTGCGCGCGTAATAATATAATTATAAGCTAGCTAGCAGTTTGGGCAAAACTACGTAGAATAATTGTTGACATTCATTCGCTATATCCTAGTTGAGTTTTAACGTGTCGTATTATTTTAAATAGAATTTGCGCCTGGCTAATGGCCGCCGTTGTGTGAAATTTATTTGAATGATAGCGCAAGCATTAATTATCGGCGAATGAGAATAATAAATATTGTAAATTATTATCCTGTCAAAGAAAATGGAGTACATTAGTTTATTATAATACAGGTAATGTTCAATTTAGCAACACTTTATTTTTTTGCTGGCACATTCATCATTACAAAAGCGTTTTCTTTCTATTTGCGTTTTTTTGTTGCTGTGTGTGTCATTCTTTAACCGCACGACGAAATTGCAAAATGGAGCATAATTATGCTAGCTAGATATTTTAAAGAAAATTGAATTTCGTACAAAACATGTTTTTGTATCAAAGGATGTGTGTAGGTACATACACGTACCTATAAATATTTATACAGGAATTGAATAAAAATTGTAATCTTCCCTCTCTCACGAAATAAAAATCTAACTGTTGGTATAAACTTTATACTTATCTGTTTTTATACCGACAATCGATTGCAGAAAATGTTACATATTTACTATAAACGCTTGCGTCTAGATAATATTGACTTTTTTAAGTTTTATCGAAATGATAAATTGTTGTATGCATTTTTACAAAAAAAATTACATGCTAAAATTTAAAATAATGTATATAAGATTGTAATCTACACTTATCGCAAGTGATGAAATAAAAAAAGTTTAATCGTTGTTGTATAATTTTTATTATTGTATTGTTACTTAATTAACACTTAAAACTAATAAAGGAAACAATAAA
Source organism: Adinopsis sp. GC000173 (assembly GCA_030264715.1). Taxonomy (NCBI): domain Eukaryota; kingdom Metazoa; phylum Arthropoda; class Insecta; order Coleoptera; family Staphylinidae; genus Adinopsis; species Adinopsis sp. GC000173. Next base: position 525 of record JARJDW010019768.1, on the reverse strand, counting down.
AATTTTAATAAAGTCTAGAAATTATTAATAAAAGATATTTTTTAAGTAAATTGTGCATGTTACATCACAAAACATACTACAATAGTAGTTATTTATACATTGAGGCATTAAAATACCCTGAATTGATTTTTAGAATAGCTATTTACTTACATTTCATGTTTTTATGTAGCATATCCAATAGCATAAGTAGGGGAAAGTTGGGTAATGGCAACCGCCGGGCAATGCCGCGATCTGGTCTATCTTAAAAATTATTAAGTGTAGAGATCCGGAAAATGCATCAGTACCTTGCAAACATCATGTAAGCTAACATATTGCAAAATGACGACGTTTTCTTAACAAATAAATTAGCAGCATTTTTGTGTTTTCTGTTGTAACTGAAATGAGCATAAAAATTGAAGCCAAATTATTTCTGTATATAATAATTATTTCTAGATAATAATTTGCACTAGATTGCCCTTCACGTCTTCTTGAAATGAAATTTGTCCAACGGGGTAATGACGTTCCTAACTTAATTTAATATGACTT
>JARJDW010019764.1:0-12191 GCA_030264715.1 Adinopsis sp. GC000173 | reverse complement strand
AGAGATGAGTAAAGTAATTTTTTTAATTGTTGTTTAACAACTACAGACAAGTTTTTTTCACTCAAAGCGAAAAATGAAATTTAACAAATGAATAAATAAAATCGCATTCTTGCAAACTCTCCGCTCACAAAGAATGTTTAATTAAATTTGCTAATTATTTTAATAGATTGAAAAATGAGCAGCAACTCGCAAGTACACAATCAGCAGCAGTAGCACCATTAAAGAAATGCATTGCATGAATAATTTGTACAATTTAATAATGACAACATTGTTTATTCATATTATTTATATTCATGGCTGTTTTATTCATATATGTATAAAGATGTTAATCTTTTAACTATACCAAATCTCCCTTTTTCTTCATTTTAAAACAAATGACATCATTTACGATTAAAATCAGTCATTTAAAAAACTTTTATAATGTCCTGCCGTTTCATTTAATACGAAAATATTGTAATAAAAAAATTGTCTCAGTTTGAAGCCTCAGTGTGTGTGTGACACATGATTTAATGCCCCATATTCATAGAGATAAATAATTTTGATTATTTCGAAAAAAGAGAACATAAAGCTTAATCGTCGCATCAATGCATAAGCAAAATCCTTTTTTTTCTGCTCGAGCTTGAGCTTGACAGTTTCAATTCAATTTTTTCCATTCTCTTCTCCTTTTTTTTAGCATCGGGTTGTGTAGCGCACGGCGAAAAGGAAAAGAATCCCACTAATTTTCTTATCGTACTTCTCCATTTCTACGTCTCTCAAAACAATTTAGGAAACATTCAACTTTTATAGTAGTTAAAATAAATTTAAACACGTTTGCTCGAAAGTTTTTCGTGAAAGAGGAAAAAAGTTTGCAGCCCGCGTTGGCGCGCGCGCGCGCCTGTCCTCCCCGTAATTGAAAATAAAATAAAATTGTAGCAATCATCAAAATTTTTTCACTCCCGACTCCGCACACTTTTAAGGGAAAATCAAATTTGCATTTTAATTAAACATAAAGGATGTTTTTATTGCTGTTACTCGTCGCTCTATACATATATATATATACACCCAGTTTTGGTTTAACTTTGAGCGCCGTTCAAGTTTACCGAACTATTCCTACATGAAGTTTCTTAGTTATTTAGCCAATAATGGATAGTTTTGCCCCCAAAGAAGATTAACTCACGATTTTGTTTATTTATCGTCCTTAGAGACATAATCGGACTAACTCAATGAAAGCAAATTGCTGTATTAGCCTCCAAAATAAGATTACTTCCCTCCATCAACACAAAAAACGAACTAAAACTTTTTTAATTCCTTCACAATTTCCATCATTTCTTTTTGTCACTTTTACTTCCTTCTTACTCTATTCAGTCACGATAGATACATACCTAGGTACTTGCATTAATAATGCATACCACAGCCGCCAAATTTCATCTTAAACAAATATTTTTATAACAAAATTAGTGGGGCTCTAAATCAATAAGCTTGCTTTAAAATGTGGAGGCTATGAATTGTTAATTAAATGCATAATTAATTTGCTAATATAGCTGGGAAAATTACATTTAGAAAAAAAAACCAAGTCAACAAATAACATCAACAAAATTTAAATAACAACAAATATTTTAACATTGAATAAATATTTTTGCTTTGATTGATTAAATATGCAAACTCGTTCAATTAAAATATATTTAGTCGAATGATAAACAATTTCCATTTAACATAGATAAATAATTCAATATCAATTTTACCCTAAACCCCCGTTCGCCCCCACGGAATGCCTTTGAGCGCATTCATTAAAAATCCCAACAAAATGATAGCATAACAACGCTAGAAAAAAATGAAATTATAATGACATGTGCTATGCGCATAAAAATCTAATTATAATTACTTTTAATGATTTGGTAATTTACTCGCGCGCTGCCTCAAATTTTTTTAATTACATCTCGCTCTCACATAAAAATTTTCTGAATATTTCTTTTACTATAAACACACACAAATTTTTATGGCATAAACACGTGCTTCATTTTATTTACACAGGATGGGTCCGAGAGTTTATATTTCTAATTAAAATTTCATTCATCAAAAATTTTATACGTGATATTTCATTCATGATGAAAATTAATATTCTCATTTCTGTAACATTTTAAAAGTTTGTGACAAATTTTTGCAAATTACACGATGATAAATGTCTTAATTAATAATGCACAGCGATTATTCTTAAAATAACCATATTTTAGGTCATTAACTAGGAGAATAGTCAGAATGTTGTTATAGTTATATATCTATTTATAAAATTTAAATTAATAAATTATATCAAATATAAAAATTTTCAATATCTACAAAATAGATTAAACCTAACAAAAATTGAATTAAAAATAATTAAAATGTCTTTTATTTTAAAACTAGGATGGAAAATAATATGAATATTTACATAGTTTAGCTTTTTTTGTGTTTTTGTGTTTTAGTTAACATTTGTTGTAAATGACTCGATGATAAATGCTTCCATTGCTAATTCATACTAATTATACTTAAATCAAACTAGATTTTACCATTAATAGACTATAGTTCTTTATAATTAATTCTCTAAAACGCACAAAATATTGCAAATTATACATTTATTTATTAAAATTCTTTTTACTTTTAAATTATGATTGTAAAGTAGCTTATTTATACAAAATAGTTTAGATTTTATAACGTTTGTGTTAGAATTATTGATAAATGGTAGATTAATGAATCATTCATAGAAATTGTATTATGTATTCCTAAAATAACCATATTTTACATCATTAGCTGCAAATATAGACCACATCTAACAAAATATTGTAAATTATATATTGTTTATAAAATTCTAATTAAAAATTATTAAAATATCTTTTATTTTAGCACTAGAATCAAAAAGTGGTATGAATATTTACATATTTTAGATTGTTTCTGGTTTTCGTTAGCATTTTTTGCAAATAACTTGTTGATAAATGTTTTCATCACTAATTTATACTAATTATTATTAAATGAACCAAATTTAACTATGACATATGAAGCACATAAAATATTGCAAAATAATAAATTTACTTATTAAAATTCCTTTTAATTTTGGCTAATGATTGTAAAGTATAGCACATTTATACATCATAGTTTAGATTTTGTAACGTTTGTATTACAACTATTTGTAAATGGTAGATTAATTAACAATTCATAGAAATTATTCCCAAAATGACTATATTTTACATTACTAACTATACAAATATACACCAAATCTAACAGAATATTGTAAATTATATATTTGTTTATAAAATTTAAATTGAAAATGTTTAGAATTAAATTTAGTTCACAATTTGGTTTGTAAAATACTACATTTTTTCAACGATTTTAGCATTACAAAATATAGGTAGTTTATATTTTTTGCGTTTAAGTGCACATTTTAATAATAGTCAATGTGAATAATAAAAGAGGATGTGAGCGAACTCAAGCTGAAACTTCCTAAAATTGTAATTACTATTTTTTATCATATTTTTGTATAGACGGCGGGGGGCTTAATTTACTAAAATTAAAAAATCAGTCAATTAAAGCCACTTCCTTTCTACAAAAATTTCTGGTCTGACTACCCTTTGACGGTGGTGCACTTTAAGAATACAAAAAGGGCACGTGCGCAGCATTTTTCGTATATATACATGGGGGCACGATGATTAATGAAAAAGCAACGTGAAATCGCACATTTTTATGCAACATTATATGCGATTAACACATTTTTATAAAATTAAGCGATCCATGAAAGCGAATCATTATTTTTGCTATTTGCCAAAACAATTTCGAGCGCCTTGACTCGCCTGTTATGTAACACAACGCAATCAAAGCTATAATTTCGTGCGTCGCACGAGGAATACGAAAAATATTTGTTTCGTTTTGCGATTCCGTTTTTTTTGTCGTTTGTTGTTTAACTTTTTTTTTATTCAACGCCGCCGTCGTAGTTTAGTTGATGACTGATAAATTCGCAGTGTGTTGACATTGTTGATTTATCGTTTATGTATAACTGGGGCATTATTTACAGCACACACTCACACATATATATGTATATACATTTTATAGAGATTAAAACGAAATTTCATTATTTGCATGCACGCTGCTTTCGCTATATATGGATGGGTGTATGTGCGCAACAAAAAAAAACCTCATTTTCTATAATGAAATGTCAAATGGAATTTGCTTTATTTCTGAATCTTTATGCAAAAATAATTAAAATTTTCTTTTGTCTTCCATGTGCAGCGGCAGCGCATTGCGCTGTGTTTAGGCATTCGTGTAAAAAATGGTTTATTTGTAATTAAAAGATCATAAAGCAATTGCGTTATTGTTAAGTTTTACATTTTCTTCTCCATTCCTCTACATATTGTTGCCGTTGTTTGAGAGTGTGAATAATGACAGTCATTAAATTACCCGGCTTACAAACTAAATATTAAAAGTTAAGTAATATACTTCAAGGTAACTTTATTTATATCTTATAATTAAATTAGCTTTTCTTTATTTCATTTTTACAATTTAAAATGTTAATGTTTGCTGATTTTCATCACTTTGAATATTTATGGTAATTGACTATTTCTCTGCCTCAAATTATCGTCAATTTTAATTAAAACTTTGTCTAGACAATTCTTTTGCAATTTTTAAAACTTGTTAAAAAATAATTGTTTTCCGTATCGGGTAACAGCTTTACTATGGCATTTTTAATTGCTGGAAACTTTTAAGCAAAAATTACTATTATTTCGTTGCTTACTTATTCATAGGTATATTGTATATTTTAATTTTATGATTGCAATAACCTCCTGTTTAATCAAATTAGTTTATTAATTGCATTATTAAAAAACATACTTGCGAGCGCGCTGTTGACAATTAAAATTATCGTTTTAATTTGATTTTAATCGAAATACCGTCTGATTAATAATTCTTTTATCCACGTTTGATGGAATCGATTTAAAATCGCATTTAAAACATAGCAATATTATTCTTTAATTAAATTGTAAATTTTCCCATATTTTTGTGATTTGTGTTTGTTTGGTGTCTATCTGTATGGGCCTGTGCTCCTATCTGTTTCCCACGATTTTTGCAAATAATGGTATTGATGCATTCTCCTATACGCGTACATATAGCATCCAACCCACATATACCCACAACCCTTTTTTCCATTGTTAGCCAAAGTAGAAAGCAAACAATCGATGATTATCTGCACCGAACGAAATCCGAAAAGCAGATGCAGATTGTATCTTATTTCACCTAAAAATAAATAATTAAAATATTGATGTTTTTCGGGTTATCCCGTTCACGAGCGAAAGCAAAAAAAAACTCAACCAACCACCGCGATTTTCAGACGGAAGAGCGAAATTAATGCGCAGGGGATGATTTATATCATCGGATATTCACACAATTTGTTTCTGAAGATCTGCCGGATTAAATTTTTTACTTTACTTCGAAGCTACAAAAAAAAACTGTAAAATATATATATATTGCACAGCGGCGCGCAGCATTCGGACAAAATTGTGCAAATGTAATTATTTCTAATTTTCCGGATGAATTGCGTTCGTGTGTATGCGAAAATGATTATTTTTAATGATCCAACCCTCATATATATATGGAAAAAAAACTATTTAATTGATACATGTTTTAATAATGAGTTGTTTCATTAAAAACATATTTTTTGTTGAAGCAAAGCAATTACCACTCGACGATGCTCCTCTGTTTGTTGGCTGTTGCCTTTTTTTCGTGTATGTGTGTGTGTGTGTGTACGTTAACGTTTTGTTACGTTAGACGAGCGCCTCATTTTCACCACTAATTTAATATTAATTATGAGAAAGCGCACACGACGCCCCGAAAATCGATGCGTACTTTAAAGTGTGAAAAAAATGTGTCATATGCTCGGTCGGTTCCTTTAAATAAAGTGCGTTGATACCCAAGCTAAACAATTCATTTTCTATGAAATTCGTAGTTGGTGAATGATAAAAAATGAAACGATCCTAGGGAAGAAGGCTACACTTAAATATAAATTAAAGTGCGATCGGCACCAGTCAGACTCGCTTTTTTCTTCTTGGCTGCTGGTGCTGCCGCTGCTGCATCGACGATGGGTGCAACTGTCAGAGAGCGGTTCAATTATATGGATGTTGGTTTTTTACTCGTAATTGCATTGATAAAAGTATAGTTGGCTGATTGTGTTGTTGCTGCGGTGGCGCGGTCGCAATGTTACGATACGATATATATACGTTTTATTGATGTGGTCACTTGCTTTTTATTAATGTAATTATGGGGCTTTCGCCAAAAAGCGAAATAAAAATGACGACGGTTGCTCCCTTTGTGTTTATTAATGGATTCGGCAAAACTTATCTTGATGCGCTTCAGTATCAAACAGATGCTTTGTTTCATGCCAAATTTTTAATCTAATTCTTTTTGCATTTCACTTTCTCTTCCTTGATGCGATTCTTTATTAATGTATACAACAAATATGCGAAAATCGATAAAATCTGAGAGTCTTTCACTTGTTAACTTACGCCTGAAAATGTTATCTTGAGGGTAAAATCTGCACATTCATAAAGCGCGTCAAATTTGCACGACAGTGCACGTATGTGAGGATCACAAAGGCAAAATGCCTTTTGTTTTTAGTACATACGAAACATGAGGTTATCGATAAATAATCGGATACTCGTTCATTTATTGTCATTTATTCACTAAAAGCATTTTGTGATTTCACATTCTTAGCGTAATTATGATTTTAGTGCTAGTTAATTATCAAAAACATTTGTCTATACATATATGAAAAATAAAATCAATTATTGGCTGATTTGGTATATTTACTATAAAAAAAAATCACTTTTTACCTGTGGACTAAAACTAGTTGTTTTATTACAATACAACAAACTTTTTTATTTGGACAAATCATAAAAAAGCAGGTCTAACTTGTCATTCACAAAATTGCTTTTTTCATGGTAAAGAATATTCCTACCGCTCGAATTTTATTCAATTTACCTTCATTTAAATTTATTTTAAATATTTGCACTAGAAAATATATAATTTATACATATAATCCCAGAGCAAACAAATCCATACGCTTTATTACCGGAAATCACATAGTTTTAACGCCAGCTCAAATTGTAAAAATTAAGCAGCTAAGTTCCAATCATAAAGAACTAAAATTCATGCACTTTTAGCACGGAAATTCTCAATTATCTATAAAATCAGTTTAATATGATATCGTCAAAGCAATATTTTGCCAAATAATATGATTCCTACTTAAATCTTTTATAGATTTTTGTCTTACTGTTGACTTTTATCTTTTTTTCAGTTTCAGTTAAGTCGACTTATAAATGAAAATGCATAATTTTATTTTTAAGAGTTTTTCCACTGTAATTTTGTACTTTAGTACGTAGTCTTCAAATAATTGCATTGAGGTTCCATTAAGTAAAATTTTCGAAGAGCCTATTCACAAAGAATCCATCCAGGAAAATCAGAAAATTAATTTTGAATAAAAATTTGAAACATTCTGATAATTATGAATTCGCCTAATATAAATATTTACAGTAAATAAACCTCTAGAATATCTTGTAGCAAAAATTGTATTAAATTGTAATATAGACAGTATTAAAACAATATTTTTTAATCATTAATTTTATCCCTTAAGGTACGATTTGTGTTTTAACAATAAACAGTATAATAAATTTGGCTGGACGTAATTTATTTACACACAAATTTCAAATATGAAGAAAAAACGCAATGTTTGTTTTTCATACAAAATTTAATTAAAATTTTAACTAGTTTTTGCTATTAAAACAGCACTTATAAATTCATTTTTTAGATTAGCTATATCAATTAAAAAGTTTTTCAATTGCATTTAATTTTACACATTAATAATTTTTCGATGATGCAATAGATGGAAAAAAAGATTTAAATAAAAATAGTTCAGGATATTCTTTCATTGTGTGAATGAATTAAATCGGTTATTGAAAAAAAGTGTTTTAATGCAATTAATTCGATTTAATTGCAGGATTGAGAGTGTTTATAAATCCTCCCATCGGCCATAAATAGAGGGTAAGTCATAATTAAACAAACGTGTGCACAATTATTTATGAAACGATCGATCTTTTTGCAAATAGTTTGAGCTTTGCGTAAAAGCAAAAAAGGCATTAGCATTTAATGCTGTTGGTATATTAATAATTTTAACCATTTCTGGGCAAAACGATTATTATAATAAATAGTATATATCTATAAAAGTGAACACACAGACGCGTTCATAATCATAATTTACTGAAATGCCGGGCTTTAATTATTATACACCAAGTTATTAGTTAGTTATATAATTACGTTCTTTAGATATTACGTTACGCTTCTTTTGCAAAATAATACATTAGAAACAGTTAGAAAAACATTTAGGCAAGACGAAAAATTATTAAATATGTACTAATTACGTGTAGTTAGTGTGTGCCACAATCTATTTATAGATTAGCAAAATCGAATGATTAAAAATGCATTCAACGTTGCATAACTAATAATAATAATTTTCTTTTAATTACCATTAAAGCTTAATTTGATTTAACAGTTAACGTTTCAAATTTAATTTATTAATAATGATGATGGTTCACTAATTAATTTTTTTAAAAACAAAAAAATAAATGTTGCTACAAAAAATACAATTAAATTGTAATTTAGCGCACATTTCTAGCAGCAACGCAAAACATGCAAGAAAATCGATCTAAATCTATAATAGTACTTACCTATAGTTATTTATGCACTGTGGGCGAAAAAAATGCCCATCTTTTTGCCATCGGCCCAGCCAGATTCGTTCAATTAAATTGAGACGGCACTAATGTATTTAAGCCGCAGGTCCAGCCAAATACTTGTAAATATACTCGGAAATTTTCATCCCTAATTCTAATTGCAAATTAATCATATTTCATTTACCTCTACGTTACGCTTAAAACAACACAAACGCCCGCACTACGAATAAATTCATTCTAATTAATTTATTTACAATTGCAAATTGCGAAAAATAGTTTTATCTGGTTCGACAAACATCAACATAACGCTCCAGGAAAATCAGAAATTAATCACAAAATACATAGATACTAAATGTTATTGTGTATAATTGTCAAAAAAAGTAATAATAGCTACTGTCATTCCATAACACATGAAGTTAACCGTAAATCCTAAAACAGTGCCAACCTAAAGGCACTAAATGGATGTCAAGTATAAAAAGACCCGGGTCATAGGATTGAGGTTAGATCATAGTAACAAATAATTGTCAAACTCACAGTAAGGAGTCAAAGGTTGGTTTCCAATTTGATTTGACAATTATTTACCAACTTTGTTGGTAGTAAAATGATTAGATAATTAAAATTAAAACAAGCTTGTATCAAAGTTAATAAAGGATCGAATAATATTTTTAGTTTGGTGCAATATAATCGTTTTGGAAGACTGGTAAGTCAATTATAAAATAAAAAGTATTAACTGCGAGTACTTTAAGTTTATTAAACACACAATTGCAAGAGCTAGTATAGTCTATAAAGTTTTGTGCTGAATGTAGGAGATGAATTAATAACTGTTTTACTTGAATAGAGCAGACTTTTATTGGTAAAAAACTAGCGGATAATTAAAAATGAAACAAGTAGTAATCAAAAGTCGATGTATGGCTGTATAATGTGTGCTAAAGTTATAAAACGTATTTGTAATTCCGTGGAATGGATTTTTGAATTTTTACGAGCCGGGTCAGAGAAGTAATTAAGCAACAAACAATTAAAAAAATATTTATTAAATTGATGTACAAATGCGCTGATATTAAACGTAAGAAAGAAGGAGGACGAAAATGAGAAGAAAAAAATGTTATTTAGTTGATTAAGTTTTAAAAGTAAATTAAAAGTGATTTTTCATAAATAACCTGTCCGTTATTTAGAATATGTATATATTAACCGTGTGCCGTTTTTCTCTAAAGCAAAAAGTACACACTCGAACACACACACATACATACATACTCTTGCCTGGTGTATTTAAAATCTTAGCTGGAAGCAATGTTTCAGTCCTGCAATTATTATTACCAAAGACACATTGAGTTTTTCATCCAAAACAAAACGAAGCTGGAAGCGATATAAACAAAAACATGACGTTGCTTCACATGTATATACAGCGTGCACAGTATACACACACACACAAACACATATACATACAACTATACAAGTGTAGATTAATTATTATAGAAACTACCTAAGTACAAATTATTATCATTATTTTTATTTATATAATAATGCGGTAATAAAGTTATGTGTGATTGAAATTAACGCTTCGGCGCAGGTGCCTTTTGTATATTATTCTCAATAGTCTCGTGGTGTGTGAGGAATATTCAATTAGTTATTGTTGTTTCATTAAAACCGGTAATGTCTATAAGGTTTTGTTAGACCTTCAACAGCTTTATTATCGTATTGAGTTTAGTTTGCATCTAATTTGCATTTTCATTCAATGTTTGACTTTGTTTATGTCTGTATTCATTCAAACATATTTTTGATAAATTTATCATTTTCATATGCATGCGCCCCATGCGCCCCATGCGCCGCTCCGATCATGCGCTAATAAACAATTTCATACCATTAATTATTCTATTTAATAATTTAGTTTATTAAGCAGCTTACGTAATAAACTCATGGATTATTTTATTCAAGACTCCACTTTATATATAAAATCTCTTGAAAATCACCAACTTGTATAAAAGTTGTGTTGCTGCTGCAACGCTAAGATTTACATTTTATCATATAGAGATAAAAGTTTTTTAATAATCTAAATCAAGAAAGATGATAGACGTCGTCGACGCATTAACATCAATGACAATATTTTTGAGCTGCATTAAATTTTATAGGTAGCTGCACTAAAATAGGTTAACATAAATTATCTTTTGAATGTATTATATATACCATATGTATAAAGGTATATTTGATGTATGGAAAGTTATGAAATATGCAAGTTTATTACTCGTACAATTATTATTCCATGAAATGAAAATGACTATACTAAAATATCATTACGATTACATAAACTCCATTTTAAAGTACTACTCTAGTACTATTTAGTGTTGCAAAATGAAGATGGTAATAAATTAATTATTAATTATAATTATCTATGTTGTTGTAGTAGAGCGTTTTATTAAAAAGTTACGCCAAACCTCAAAAACTTTTAAAGTAGATTCCATTGTAAGTGCAAGTTTCTTATAAATTATCGAATTAATTATGATTTATCGCTGAATTTTACTTACTTAGTTAGAGCCGCGCTTTTAATATAGGATTATTAATTAAAATATCTAATAACAATTTTTTTTGTTGTTGCTGAATGCTGCCAACACATAATATTTTATTAAACGTGACTCACATATGAATTTAATGTCAAGAAGAAGGAGAAAAAAAACAGCGATCTGTAAGATTATGATCTGCAAATAAGTAGCGCGTCTACTTACTCCATAACTAGCAATTATAAACAACAACAACAACAAGAACAACAACAATAAAAAAACCGAGCATAAAGGTGACTACCTTGAATAACAACAACTTGTGTGCATTCTGTGTGCGCGAAATTATTATTAAAGCACACAAAGAATATAAAAGGAGCTAGGGCAGCAGCAAGACATGGAGAACCTCGCACAACCATACAATTTTGCATTTTTCTAATATTTAATAAGCAATAAAAAAGGCGCCGTAAATCGTGCTGATGAGGTGTGATTATAAAAAAAAACGATATTTTATGTGTAGGTATGTATTTTTTATCAACATTTTTTTTTTGGTAACTGAAAAATCGTTAAATTAATAGAGTGTGCACATTACTTGCTGATAAGATTTTTATGCGCGCACTGTATCACACTGAAAATTATATGAAAAACAATAATAATAATAATAATAACGCCACCGCGCAAAAATCAAAGCGCCTGAAAGAAATTATTACTATTCATTAAATTAACGTACAATTAATCATTTCCACATTACATACGATGATTTGTATTGTAATGTTACAACAAAACTAATTTATAGATTCATTATGAGCACTCGAAACAATAATTTACGTACAATATGACACTATTAATTTGTTAAAATGTAAATTGATGCATCAGCTGTGCATTTATACGTTTTGTTTATGTTTATTGCCAAACGTATAAATACTAAAAACGCATTAAAGCATTTTCGCTTTTTGTCCAATTATATCCGACTCATTTTATTGAT
>JARJDW010019761.1:0-21331 GCA_030264715.1 Adinopsis sp. GC000173 | reverse complement strand
CGCTATAGACAAAAACATTATATTGACGACACTGTTGAGTAAAATTTAATAATAATAATAATAAGCTGTACCATTTCATAACGCAAACATTTAAATTTCAAATCGAAATTAATGACCTGCAAAAAAGTAGCTTAATTATATTGATATAGTGTTTCCAAATTTGACAAATTTCGAAAGAATTGTATAGTAATGTTTTTGAATTGATTGAAAACTAGTCAATTTTTCTTTTCAAAATTTGCAAACATGAACAAAAATTATCAACAACAGTGAAATTCATCAAAAAATGATGAAAAACAGTAAAAAGCAGTGAAATTCATCACAAAATTATGAAAAACCAGCCAAATTCATAAAAAAATGATGAAAAAGAGTAAAAAACCGTGAAATTCATCAAAAAATGATGAAAAAAACAGTAAAAATGGTGAAATTCATAAAAAAATGATCAAAAATATATATTTTTTTTAAATATCTACCATAAAATATCTGACTTGTAAAAAAGTCCTTAAATTATGTATTGATACTGTTTCCAGATTTATCAAATTATGAAAGGATTGCAGCAAATTTTTATATGAATTGCTTTTCATTCCAAAAAGAAGATCTAAGATTTGCAAACATGAACAAACATTATGAAACTTGTTTTTGTACTTTGGAGCAGATTCAGATACTTACATACTTCTTACTAATTTAACAGCTATGTACCCAAATATCTCCTATTTGTGTTTTAAATATAAAAATATAAGTATTTAATGTTTAAATATGCATTCTATCCTACAGTAAGCCAAAAATTGCAATACTTCATTTCATAACACACAAAAATTTAAATTTCAAATCGAAATTAATGACCGGTAAAGAAGTCGCTTAATTATTGACAGCGTTTCCAAATTTACTGAATTGCGAAAGGATTGTAGCAATTTTTTAACACAAAAAATTAATTTTGAAATGTTGTAGTATTAATTAACGCGGTTTTTTCGGTGAAATTAATTAAACGCGCCGCCGTTGAAAGTAAAACAAGCATGGCACGTAAAATATTGGCGAAAATCAATACGAACGAAAAGAGAAAATCTTAACTTTATTATATTGACATTATCTTAGTTTGTTGAAATTGGTTGTATTATAGTGTATTCTGTATGTAAATACATCAACTTGTTGAATTATCATAAATATCTATGTGGTTATTTTTTGTATTCGTTACATAGAAAATTGTAGCAAAACTGTTGATGATTTGCGCATTAATTTTATTAATTAAAGATTATTCGGGTGAAATTAATTAAACGCGCCGCCGTTGAAAGTAAAACAATCGTGGGACGTAAAATATTAGCGAAAATCAATATGGGTAAAGAGAGATAATATTAATACTCATTTGCTAATTCATAAATTTATCGACATTATTAGCTTAGAAATTGTTGTATGTAATCTACTAATTATCCTTATAAGGTATTTGCAACAATATATCTGGAGCAATTAGCAACAAACAAATGTCTCGTGTCTTAGACGGTCTCTTTTTGCATTCGTTGTTTTAATCGTCAATTGAATTAAATTCGAAATATTGTAGTACGTAGATATTTATTAAACGTTGTTTTTATTTGGCGAAATTAATTAAACGCGCTGCCGTTGAAGGTAAAACAATCATGGCACGTAAAATATTAGCGAAAATCATTTTGGTAAAGAGATATAATGCTAATACTCATTTGCTAATTTATCGATATTATTAGCTTAGAAATTGTTCTATGTAAATGCATCTACTAATTACCCTAATAGGGTAGGTATGTGCAAAAAATATATCTGGTGCAATTAATGTCTCGTGTCTTAAACAGTTTCTTTTTGCATGTGTTGTTTCAATATTGTAGTGCCTATTTATTAATTAATCGACTGAAAAGAGAAAATCTTAACTTTATTATTGACATTATCCTAGTTTGTTAAAATTTGTGTAGTGTATTTTGTATGTAAATACATCAACAATTAAATTATCACAAAAATGTGCAACAAATATATAAGTATACTATGCCTAGTACCGTAAAAGGTTGTTTTTGTACTTGTTACATAGAAAATTATAGCAGAACTGTTTTATTATCAACTGAATTAACTTCGAAAATATTGTAGCAAGTACGTAGATATTAATTAAACGTTTTTTATTTGGTGAAATGAATTAAACGCGCTGCCGTTGAAAGTAAAACAATCATGGCACGTAAAATATTAGCGAAAATCAATACGCGGCCGAAAAAGAGAAAATCATGTTTTTTATATACACATACACCTACCAATGTGTTTGCGGCTTCAATAATTGAAAAGTTATGAGTTGCTATTTGAACTAATTGTGTTGTTTAAAAAGCAACATAACATTGTTTAAATGTGCCACATAATGCATCATTTATGAATAATAATAATAATTCATATATATCGGTATGTTGCGCGCTTAAAACTTTTAATTACGATTTCTATACTAACCCAAATATTTATATACACGAAACGATTATATTAATGTTGCTTTCGTAAAGCGGCGCGCATGCAACCGCTTTTAGTTTTATTTTTACACGTTCGATTAATATATACATATAATGCAACTACATAGTAGTATGTATTAATTTGATATTTATATTGCTAATGTATGCCGGTAATACGATGATGATTAAAAAAATGTAGTTTTATCTAATGTGAGAAAATGCGAAAGTAGAAAGTGTGTGCGTATCAAATTGTAAGTATGTATACCTATTCTAGATGAATGGTTGATTGTAATCACCCGCTATGTTTTTTTCTATTAATTGGAAAAACATCAACAACAAGCAATGGATGTATATGTTAAAAGGTGCAGAAAGAAATATCTATGTGTGTGTGCGTTGTTTTTGCGTTATCAATTTACTTTCAACATTGTCGTAGAGTTTACATTGTACGTGTATTTAATGCATGGTTTCATAATGGAATGGTTGCTTTTTGGAGCAAAACATGAAGGTGAAAAGTCGTCGATAGAACGTATTTACCTATCTACTACGTTGATGAGTTGCACAATGAAATTATTTTTATTGTCGAATATTGATTTGCACCGTGTGAACACTATTCCAAAGCCATTCCAGCATCAAATACAATTTTTATATTAGAAAGTTAACTTTATGTAAGAGCTTCATGATTAAAAGTAAATATGTATGATTAAAATTACTTTTTAGCATACTAGTAATAAAAAGTCAACATTTGCATTTAGCAATGCGAAAAACAATTACTTTTTGATTTTTGCACTTGACATTTGACGTAAAAATTTTACTAAAATTAGACTAATATATCTTGGCAGTATTGAGAAAAGAGATTGCGTCACTTGAAAGGGTAATTTTGCATATGTGAATGCATCTTGTATGTATCTGCAAAAAATATACCGATATAAATTGTGCAATTGACTCCAGTACTTAGCAACACAAAAAATTCCTCGTGCCGTAAAGTGTCACTTTTTGTACTTGTTACATAAATGACTATAATAAAACTAAAAAATAGTTATATTAATAATATTTACGATTAATTTAGATATTTTTAAAACAAATCATTGCACAAAATGGAAGGTAACAAAATTAACATTTTCGTTAAAAAAATGTTAATAATTTAGTTAATTTTGTTGCGTTTTTGATTTGCATCGTTTTTAAAGGCGACTATATCAAAACAAAATAAAATGTAATGAAATAACTTATTTTATGATTAATTTGGATTTTTTGGAATTTGTGAAGATGTAAGATTATTTAATTCTTGGCTGAATATTGATTTGCATTGTAAAAACTATCTCATGGCGATTTCATCACAAGCGAAAACAAAAAAATTGTAATGAAACCGTTTTATGTAAATTTATTAAAAGTTTGTTTTATGATCATTTTGGATACTTTCAAACTGGGCTTTTCGGATATTGCAATAAAAATGCTAAATAAAGGTAAAACAAAATTTACATGTTTGTGGTGAAAAATCGTCAATGGAACCTTGATGAAATTCAAATTTTAATTAATTTTGCTTCATTTTTTTATTGATTTGCGTCGTGTGAAACTATCCCAAGGCGATTCTATCACCAAACATACAAAAAAACTTAATGAAACTGCTCTATGTGTATATACTAAAAGTTTTGTATGATTAATTTGGATACTTTGAAACTTTGTTTCCTTTTTCGGATATTGCAACAAAAATGTTACTTAAATAAAAGTTGGCACGTTAAGATAAAGTAAAATTTGCATTTTCGTTGAGAAATCATCCATGGAACGTTGATGAATTGCAGATTTTAATTACTTTTGTTGCATTTTTTACCAGAATATTGGTTTTTGGTGTGTGAAACTACCCAAGGCAATTCTACAACTAAAAAAACTAATGAAACTGCTTTATGTAAATGTATTAAAAGCATTTTTATGATTAATTCGGATACTTTAAAAAATATTAAATAAAATTTAGCTAAGTTTTAATTAAAAATGACCAAATATTGATTCACGTCGTGTGAAACTGTCCCAAGGCGATTAAACTACTAAAAAACCTAATGGACCTACTTTATGTAAATCTATTAAAAGTTTTTTTTATGATTAATTCGCATGCTTTCAAGCTATTTTTTTATATTGCAATAAAAATATTAAATATAATTTAGCAGAAAAAGATAAAGCAAATTTTGTATTTATCTAAATATTGATTACTTCATGTAAAACAATCCTAAAGCGATTCTACAACTAAAAAAACTAATGAAACTGCGTTGTATAAATGTATTAAAAGTTTTTTTATGATTAATTTGGATACTTTCAAACTCTTTTTTATATTGCAATAAAAATGTTAAATATAATTTAGAAGAAAGAGATAAAGTAAAATTTGTAGTTGATGAATTGTAGATTTTAATTACTTTTGTTACATTTCTAACCAAATATTGATTGATAAAGCGATTCTACAACTAAAAAAAGAACCTAATGAAACTGCTTTATGCAAATATACTAAAATAAAAAGTTTTTTATGATTAATTTGGATACTTTCAAACTGTGTTTTTTTCGGAGATTGCAATAAAAATGTTAAATAAAGCTTAGCGCGAAAGGATGTAAGGTGAAGTAAAAATTTGCATTTTCTATAGTAAACGAAATTAATTTGCCTCTCTTTTCTTTTCTCTCTCTCGACTCTAATAAATTTTTTACTCATTTAGTGGATATGCAAATTTCTTCTACAAAGTTGTGTCACTTTAACAGCTTAAATACTTTGCGTAACTTTATATAGGGAGGATTTGTTTTTACTAATTTGACAAAAATACAATGATATTTAAATCCACCAAGTACAATATACTCAACAGCAAAAAACACATTTATTGTTTTAAATCTAGTTCAACAATAAACGAACATTTATTTACATTTTATATGCATCATTATTTGTTAAATATATAACTATGTTAATGTCAATTTAACACACTTACAATGCTCCTACATACATGCAGATTGAGAATATTATTATCGAATCAAGCAATTTCTGTCATATATCGTAGTTGAAAAGGCCCTTTTTTCTATTTAATCAAAAATCTTGTTCGAATTTAATACACTTTGCATATATCGAATGGTATTGCTAAATCAGATTGAAACGACGCGACGCATACAGTGGCGTAACTAGAAAATTTCAATCTACATACAAAATGTAATAAATTACCACTGCCTTTATGACAAAATACTGCTTTTTTCTGTTTTTAAATTTATATTCTTAGTCTTACTGAAATGAATTAATTCTTAAAACGCCAATTAATAAATTGGAATGGATTGGTGAAACAGGTGTAAAATTTTCAACAAAAACGTAGCAGATTGTATCCAAAACGTTGAATTTTGAAACTCTTTGTAGATAGAGAGATCAAAAATAATTTTATAATTACTCCAGACCTTTATTCTTTGATATGAAATGATAACTAGTAAAATGAAACTATCTTCTATACCAAGTTGTCAATTGATTCACTTCTTGCGTTAATTGACACCCTGATAAATGCGGTGATAAAAATAGTTTCATTAACGTAATTGTTAGAAATCGCAACTACTAAAATAAAAATATTGTCTTTACTAACTCAGGAATTGAATCACTTTTTTTGTTAATTAAAATCCTGATAAATCACTATCAATCCAACTAAAAATCCACGATGTAATGCGTTCAATTGTGACCTCCTCGAAGTTGCGCCACTGCACATACGATTAAGTTAAACCAATTTTTTACATTGATATAATGTATTTATTGTATAGCAATGAAATGCAGCTTATTTAGAAATGCGTATGTGTGTGTGTATAAACAGACATTCTATATGCGTTTTGTTACATAAATATCATCATGACATTTGCACGTAGATATTTTCGTCATCTATCAACAACGATAAACGATCTTCGTGCAATTTAAATATATGGCATTTCTATTTATTTATTTATTTATTTATTTTCATTATACATTACGATAGTAAAAAGCACCTTGAGTAAGGCCACGTTACATGCATACAATATTTCTGTGTTTTTGTTTGATAAAAAACGGCAACACAAGGAGGAAGTTTTCTTTTTTAATTGCAATATTCACGGTAGATTATTGCGATAGGTTTAATTGTATCCTGTGTGCTAGTATTCTTAATACGCACATTTTTTATGAAATCTACAGTTTACGTACGACATGGAAGGACGGGTGTGAAGTTGCAACGATTTCGTAAAATTGAAGCAAAATTAATATAAAATAGGTTATACATATCGAGATTGAGAAGAAATCAATGCAATTTTAGATTTTTTTAAACTGTCTAATTCAAAAATTTACGTTCCTTTAAATCTAACATATTTTTTAGATTTGTTTAAATATAACTAATTGAAAATAAACAATTTTCTTTAAATTTATCGATTAATGTGATTATGATTTAATATACTACACAAAATTAATGATTTCTAATTTTTTTGTTATTCCATTCACAAAATTATGCATTTTGCAATAAATTATTAGTCAAAATACATTATAAATTCATGGAAATAGCTCTTTTCATATTTTTAAATATGATATATTCATAAAATTTCATTTCGAATACGAGCATGCACTAGCGGTCGATCCAATTTTCGTCGGATTAGATTTTTAAATGAAATTGGGTTTGCGGTGTAATAACATAAATGAGAAAAAATTTAATGCCGTTGTTGCGCATGCATAAAGCACTCTCAATGAGATAATCCTATGATCTAGCCAAATGTTGGTTTTAAATATTTTAGAGATGATTATGGCGTACAATAGTGCGGAGATTTGCCCCTTTTTTCATTTAAAAAGATTGTCGTTTTGGAGAGAGAGAGAATCTTTTATTCATTAGACAATAGTTGACAGATAGTATAGTGCGGCCCCTAATTTCCGAAAAGCAAGAAAGGATAAGGACTCTTAGCAGGGGGTTTACATCCATTCAAATCTTGTACACTATATGATGGGGAGCGTCGTTGCCCCGCCAATTTAGCGAAACGCTGCATAATCACACCAGCAATTTACTCTGCAACAGTTAGCGAAATAAAATAATGATAGAGATTCGAGGTGCTAGCTAGCTAGGAAATTTATCTATCCACCGACATGGACACGATAATTAGATATCTTCAAACATCTTCGGAGGTTAAATATGCAGCATTTTGCCCATTTATACGCTCACACGTTTGTATAAAATAGTACGCGCGCGCCGCACATGGGAAAGGAAGTAAAAATCTTTTTCATAAATCAGTGCGTAGATAGATATACATACATACATAAATGCATTCATCCACCTGACTAGGAAAATTACACGTTCTGAATTCGAAAATATAGTATAGGCCGCGCATAAAATTTATTGTCTACTATACATCAAAAGCCCGGCTATTGTTTCTCAAACGATATATACAGTGCGTTTCATCCAAATATAGAAAATACGTAATTACGTACTTTTTAGTAGATTCTTAAACATTCAATTTTTGCACGATTTTCTTTTTCATTGATTTTTCTTTGGTTTTTGTCATTTTACATCAAAGCATTTAAAGATTTTTATACAAACTGCTCAAAAAAGTGAGAAAAAAATTGTTTTCATGCAATTATGTGAAATTTTATTTAAAAAAATTGATAAAAATGCGAAAAGATCAAAATCGATGAAGAAAATCGTTGAACAAAAGTTTAATGACTTTTGGCATTTTTCCATCAAAGCATTTAAAGATTTTTATAAAAATTGCACAAAAAAGTGAGAAGAACTTCGTTTTCATGCAATTATGGTAAATTTAATTTAAAAAAATTGATGAAAATGCAAAAAATTAAAAAAAAATCAATGAGGAAAATTGTTCAACAAAAATTTAATGACTTTTGGCATTTGCCATCAAAGCATTTAAAGATATTTATAAAAACTGCACAAAAAAGTGAGAAGAACTTCGTTTTCATGAAATTATGTTAAATTTAATTTTAAAAAAATGATAAAAATGCGAAAAAATTAAAGAAAAATCAAGGAAGAAAATTGTTGAACAAAATTTAATGCCTAAGAATCTCTATATGTATACGTTTGAATAAAACGCTCCCTATGTATATTCATGTGTCCATCGCATCGCATCATAACAAGCTGAACAAATAAATTCGGTAAAATTGGCAGCGATTTAGCTTAACCTATATGTTGTATACGATGTCGTCGTTGAGGGTTGTTCTTTCGTGCAACAACCATCGAACAGATGTTTGCATCCTGTTTTCGGGTGGAGGGTCGCCGCCAGATCCATTTCCTGCGCGCCCATGAACGCACGTTGAAATAAAAACACACCACACATAGCATAGCATAAGCGACGAACACACGATGCCATTCCCATCGTAAGATTCTTGACCAGCGCAGTCCGCCGCGTTGCGGCTTTCCTAGCGGTTTTCTATTAAAACGTGTCGTCACAATGAATGGATTTGATTCTTTAAGAAAGAGAGAAACTGTATTTTATATAAAAACGTATCATTATTGTATTTCAAACCGATTCGCAATATCGTATTATGTAGCTAGGTGTATTTGCATTTTTTATCAATCAGCGATGACAAACCTTTCCGGTTTCGCTGCGAAATCAAATATAAATGATTCAGTTTTTTTTCCACCATCCATTATTATCATTACTTAGAGAATGCGCGATGATGATTCACAATTCTCTACTGTATGTATTGTACATAGCTATACACTACCTATTTTTTTACATTTAATTTCATTCAAGTTAAAGGTAGAACGTGCGCTATTACTAACTAGAAAGTTCAATGAACATGTTTGTGATGTACACTGCATTATAAATATTTAATTCTGTCTTCTTTCGAGAGGAATATTCTCACGATTATGCTTCTCTTTTACTGTTTATTTTTGTATTTATACGAAATGAAATTATTATCAATTAACTCAACTAGATTTGGAGCAAATTTATATGTATTGGATACAAATGTAATGTAATGTAATGTAATTTCATTCAAAATTGCGCAAGTATAATAAATCATTTTTACGATTCCTGGTAGGTTTTAGGGTGCTGCCTTTTTTCCTATCTACCTATCTTATCAATTACTTATTTGAAATTGTAAATTTACAAAGTATGTTTGCTATGTGACATCAACTTTGGTTATATAGCAGCAGCAACATTTTTTTATATTTATAAAAATCGATTTGTTCTATTAATTAGCTATGCTTACGCAATAAATGATTAAAATAACAATGATTTTCGTCAGAATGTGTAGTGCGATTGGTCAATGCGCTCGAATTTATATAAACCACAAATTTATGTTGAAACATTACGACATATACAAATCCGTTTCATACAAATGTATACATACAGGAAATATAATTTATGTTTTCAACGATTTTTTTATTATTCTTTGATTTTTGGCATTTTCCATCGAAGTATTAAAAGATTTTCATGAATACTGCTCGAAAAGTGAGAAGAATTTAGTTTTTCTTCACATTTTCATGGAATAGTATTATAATTTATTAAAAATTTTGATGGAAAATACTAAAAATAAAAGAAAAATCAAAGAAGAAGAAAAGTCGATAGATTGGAATTCAAAAAGTATATAGACTATATTTCCTACATAAATAAATCGCACTATAGATATGGAATGTAATTAAACCCAATGCATTCTTCCTCTTCACCATCATCTATATACGATTTTTAAAATGTTAATGAATACGACTTGAAAAGTGACAAGAACATTGTTTTTCTCACATTTTTTATGCAATTGTCATGAATTTCATTAAAAAATACCAAAAATTAAAGAAGAAAATCATGCAAAAATTTCTAAAAAGTATATAGACTATATTTCCAACATAAATAAATCGCACTACAGATATGGAATGTAATTAAATCGAATGCATTCTTCCTCATCACCATCATCTACCTATACGATTTTTAAAATGTCTTTAGCGAATTAATAAGCCGTGACGTTGTTGTTGTTGTTGCTGCGCACATTTTCATCCATCCATCCATCCATTTAATCAACTCGCGGCCCGTCGTTGTTATCTCTCACTCGTCGGCTGCAATGTTGCATATAATCTCTAATTAATTTTAAAACATATTGAGACGTTTTAATTATCATTCGATCGTAAAAATGCTTGATTCTTCGTGCGCGCCACGCTGAAGGCGCTAATAATAATAACGAAAACTTCCAAGCTGGTGATGGAATTCATGATTAATGAATTTGGCATTGGTACACATGCATGTACTATCATAAACAAACAATGTATAATCGTAAAAATATATTAAAATGTTTCTCCCCACAGAAAAACAAACAAATAATTTTTGCACAAAATGAAGGAAAATGAATGCGCGTGGCAGATGTTACACATATACAGGAAATAAAATTTAAACAAAGCCGGCAACAATGAAAATTTTGTGCAGCAGCAGCCTCAGTAGCAGCATCACATTATTGTGCACGAAATTGCATTCACTAAACCTAATTGTTGTTGTTTTTACGACGACGTATATAAATCCGGCAACAATTTTGAGACTAAATCTTATTTTGTCCGATACGAAATCGGTTTAGATTATTGATGTCGATAATGGCGTTGAATTCACATATATATAAACAACGCAAGTACTTTTAAAGCTTTATATATACGGATGATCGTCGTCGTTTTTTTTTCTATTTTGTTTTGTTTCGAGCGAAGAGAGGAGAGAAGCGACACGATCATCCCCATTCAATTTCAATTCGATCGTTGCCAATTTTCGGCTTAAAACACCACTGCATTATTCATCGCATGCTGCTCGCAGCACCGCTCAAATTCGTGACCGGTCGAAATCAATTACGCACATTCGATTTCAATCGCAAAAACCCGATCACTTTGACCGACTGTCGCACGACGCTTAATGACAATTTACCAATTACCGTTCCACGCTACTCTTTTTCTATGTGTAATTTTAACAAAATTGAATTTTGGTCTTGATGTAGATGCAAAGGTGATAAAAATGTTAAAATTAAAACAGAATTGTAGATCAAAACCACTTTTTTCTTTAATTTCGAGGAAAATAAATCTTGATGTTAGTGGAGAAGTAATAAAATCTTGACTTTACTAAAAAGTGTTTGACTAAAAAGGTCTAATTGAATCTGTTTGTATTAATCAATTGTAGATCTAACACTTTGACTCAAAAAGATATTTCCCACCATTAAAACTGCAATGTAGACCAAGAACCACTTTTTTAACGTTGATTTGTGGTAAAGACGTTTAGACTAAATTAAAACATGGTTATCTACAAAGTTCATTTACAAGATGGAATGTAAAGTATCCATACTTTTCTAAAATATAGAAATATAACTCAGATTTGGAATTGATTTGGTGCAGAAGTTATGAAAGTGTTAATTAATTTTAAAAACATATATGGATAACTAAAATGACAGTAATTACATTTAAAATTTGTCGATAGATTGGAATTCAAATAAGTACCTACTTTGGACAGACGCAATTCCTGTATTTTCATAAAATATAATATATGCAGGAATTGGTTGAAAATGAATATTTAACTCTATCAAAGGTCATAAAAATGTCGATTCGTTTAAAAAAAACGTTTATGATTAATCAAATCTATGAAAATTACTTCTTCTTCAATATTTTAAGAAGATGCATTTCCGTTACTTTTCTAAAATACACGCATACATTCCAGCAAATTGAATTTTAGATATGATAAAACATGTTGAATTATTTAAAAGGGCATTTAGGTCTAATTAAAAAAATGTTAGCGATTCTGCTCTTCTCAAAAGGCGGAATACAAACGCAATGAATTTTGTAAGGATAAAATTTCCACACCCTCTGCTAAACAATACGCCAAAATGCAAACTTAGCCTTAATAATTCACAAAAACGTTGATTTATTTACAAAAGACGTTTAATGGCAGTTATTATATAAAAACTTCTTTTGCAGCATTATAATTTTCTAAAAAAACATTCGACACAATTAAATTTTTGGTGGTGCAAAAAGTCAAAGTTAAATTTTAGACATAATACTTCATAAAACGTTGATTTATTTACAAAAGACACTTAATGACAAGAATTGTATAAATAAATCTGTTTTCCAAAGTTATGCGAGGTACAACTGTTCTAAAATATTTGACAAAATTGGGATTTTGATGTTGCTAAAGTGAATATTAAATCTTAGATTGATAAAAACGTGTAATGGCAGGTATTGTATTAAAAAATTATTTTGAAGCGCTATAATTTTGTACGAAATTGAAATTAAATTGAAAATTGAATCTAAAACATTGGCAAAATTGAATTTTTGATTCAAAATTAAATTTTACACTTAATTATTCATAAAACGTTGGTTTGTTTACAAAAAACGTTTAATGACAGATTCTATTTGCAGTGTTATAATTTTGTACGAGATTCAACTTTCCTGAAAATTGAATTTTTGATGGTGTAAAAGTCATAAAAATGTTTTATTCAAAGCGACGTTAGGTGTAATTAAAGCACAACGAGATTGTACTACGATACATTTGTAATGCAGCTGCGATTGTATTCTATATAGATGTACGAAAAGTTTACGGAATGTAAATGGAATGAATTTTTCGGGAGAGATGCAATTCAACAGTTGCAAAAACATTTGCATGGATGAGCAACTGGGCGAAAATGCACTATATACTAAACAATTAAAATCGCTCTTTCTCTTTATGGCAAATTTTTGCTCGACTGAAGACAACACAACAACAACACCAACAACAACAATGTGAAATTAGTTAATCGCCTCCGAATATCAATACAATAGTTATGGAAAATTAAATGGAACGTGGCCGCAAACATAAATAATAATAAATTTATTAGCGCAAAATTTAACGCAATAAACGTTTTTTTTTTCTTCTTCTTCATTTTCTTCTTATTCCTCGTCTCTGCTTGTATGCAGCATACGCTATTACTGTTGTTTGTAATTCATTGAAACTTATTTTCTTTAATCCGTTAGGAATTTCAATTAAACCTGCTCACATAGATTTTTTTCACACAACACTTCTATAGATATATATACGATATATAAAATATATTTTATTCCATTTCGTTTTATTTTACAAATATTTACTGGTTCGATTCACGTATATGAATAGCTGTTATTATGTGCGTATTTGCTACCAAATAGAAGAAGAAAATAGTACGCATGGAAACAAAACAGCAACAACAACAACAACAAAAAATGGAGGATACAACAGCGTATTCATTGTCTGTAATGTATATTACACACACAAAAGTTTCGTTTTATTTTTGACCTTTTGCTCCGCTCTTACGTGGAATGTATTAACCTTGAAAAGGCATGTGTATATAGAAGCGATACGTTTTCCTATGCAATTAAAAATGTATGTGTATGTGTGTGCATTCTAATTCATTCAAAAGCAAAGTTCGCTGCTAAAATCGCGTCGTTGCACAATTATGCGCTGTAGCTATATAGCTTCTGATTTTTCTACACCTATACAAAAATGATAATAATACAGAGAATAACTCAACAACATCATGCCGCATTGTAGAAAGTGAGAAATAATATTAATCATTGTTCTTTCTCTTGTGATAATTATAACGTAACAAGAATGTGTTGCAAACAATTGCTTAAATTTCTGCATGCATGTATATACTTCTTGTGTGTTGTTGTGTGTGAATGTAATGAAACTTCTAATCTCCTCATTAAGTTTTATTTAAACTATATTAGAAAGATTTCTCATACAATCATATTCTCCTTTTTTTATTTTACAACATTGTGTGTAGGAAATTGTAAGAATTTATTAATATTGTTTTTAATTGCACATATATCGTGATTCATATATACGCAAGGTGTTCGACGCTAAACAGAAATTATCAACAAGATCAGAAAACGTTCCAAACATGCGATGAGCAGCAATAATTTGTAACACGAATGCAAGTGTATGTATTACATTTAGTAAAAGTTTTCCAAATGCGCTACTCGAACTAAACGTTTTAAAGGAATTCAGAGAATAATATAATAAGAAAAAAACGAGTATATTAATGTAGGTTATATGTATAAAAATGATCCGCAGTTAGATTTGAACACCGCCGTTTAAAACTTAATTATTAGAGGCGATATTAAATTATTATCATGCATAATTTAATATTGCTCAATTATGTTAATTATAGCCGTTGCAATTGAAATCTATAATACTTGATTTAGCTGTTTCTTAAATTATTATCTGCTGCTTGTACATAATTTGCTTTTAATTAATAAGAAATATTTAAATTCCAATCTATATTTTTATTTCATTATTATTGCCATTCAGATCATTGAAATGCATAGTTGCTAAGGTCATTTAATGCAACATTCTTTGTCTATGAAGAAAAAAACTGTCTAAAGTATTTCTCGACTAGAAATTGAAAATATTTTTATACAGCAGGTGACAAATTGCCATAAAGCTCAATTAAAAATGATAAAAATTCAATTTAAACATAAATTAAGTACAATATTTGTCTGTTAATGATAAAATTTGAAAGTAAAAATTATGCAAAAAACGATTTAAATATAAATTAAGTATAATATTTATCGATTACACATCGAAACCAATTTTTATACAATAGAAGACAAATTGGCATAAATCCGATAAAATTTAATCATAAAAATTTGCGATTATTTGGTGAAATTTTGCATAAAGCTTAATTAAAACTATTTGCATTCATTATTATAGCCGGAACTCATTATATAATTATTTGATAAATTGCCTAAAAGAGGGGTGAGCAATGTGCAGCGCAGTTCTTTTTTTTACGACCCTACCTTGTGAATTTTAATGAAACGATAACACAAATATTTTACGTGAACATTTTTCGTCTTGGCAGTGACTTAAATTCATAAGTGTGTGTTTTATATTTGAATCTAATTGGGGAGAAAATAAAGAAAAATGATGTTTTCAATGCATGCTGGAGAATTTTTAATTGCTAAATAGATAATTTTCTAATATAATAAAGAACCATTAAAAATATGTTGAATACCTTTTATTGTGTCAAAATTTAATAAAAATACCATCTGCAGAAACAGGACGCTTGACTAATATGACGCATTTTGTTGCTTTTCGAACATGCGGTCCACCAAAAAAAAAAATGAAAAGTGATGTTTTCAAAGCAAGCTAGAGAGTTTTTAATTGCTGCTTAGATAGTTTAGGTAATCATTAAAAATGTGTTAAATCTACCATTTTTGTGCCAAATTTAATAAAAATACCATCTACAGAAACGACAAAACACGACGCTTGACTAATATGACGCATTTTATTGCTGTCGAACATGCGGTCCACCAAAAAAAATAATAGGTGCATATGTGGTAAGCCTGCTGTCAAAAGAGGTTGCTCACCCTTGCCCTAAACTTTATGTATAAATTCAAAAAAGTTGAATCTTCAACTTAATAGATTAAAACGACCTTTAGGTGTAAGTCAGAAATGAGAGCGATTGTATTAAACATTGCTTGCCAATTTAAAACTCTGCAAAAACATAAATATAAATTTGATAAAACTGAATCTTAGACTTGATGACAATAAAATAAAATAAAAACCGAAATGAATTTTAGAAAACTCTAATTTCGTTCTTCTACCTACTAAGACTTTCAATACAATCTAATTTTCAGAAAGATGTAATTTCAATTATAACTGAAGTACATAAATAGCATTAAATATTTAAATGTTAATTTATATTCCATATCATTAAGCGTTGTTTGCCAATCTGATAAAATTGAATAGTAAACTTGATGGCAATAATATAAAAGAATAATCAAAATTTGGGAAAATTTAATTCCAATTGCCTTCTAAGACATTGAATAAAATCTAATGCTAATAATAGGTATTACTTGCATAAACAGCATTAAATATTTAAATTTTAATTCTATACTCTATACATCATTGAAATGCATAGTTGTTAAGGTCATTTGGTGCAACATTCTTTGTCCACAATAGCAAAATGTTACATTACATCTTATGTAATGATACAATTTAACCACGAATTATGCTTGTTATTATGTGGAAAGTTGTATGAGTTATTAGCTTATTTTGAAGACACTTTTATTCATAAAACGCTTTCCGCAAAAATTTATGTGCACGCATTTTATTGCACACAAACAGTAAAGATAGCGCGCGCGCGAAAATCGTTAATAAAACGCCAAAGCAAATTATTAGCGAGTTATAAAAACTATCAATTTTTACAGTTTTTTTGAAGGCATCATATTTTATTCGATTCTATTCAAACGCGAATAGAGAGGAGAATCATCGTATACTGTATTGTATATATGTATACGATACATGTTCATTTTCTCAGCTTCCCGTATCGGCAAATTATGTAAAAATCGGCATTCTAGCGATACACGCCTCCAAATTTATCGCTACTTTATTTGAAGATAAGTTTTTTTCTTGCCTACATCAAAACGCAGTATTTTTTGCATAAATATGTTTACTTCATTTGCTTTTCGCTTTTTTATATACGCAAATAATTTATGTTTATACGCCGCTTTATCGGATGTATGGAGGAATAAAGACATCGTCAATTCGTTAGTGAAGCACCATCAAATTTTAATGAAGCTATAAAGCACGCAAATGGCAAATTATTCACGTGCGTGTTCGAAAAAACTAACCTATTTGCGAAAATTTTATTATAGGATTTACTCAGACTTGGAACCTTACAGAGATGCAATGCATATTCTTAAAATCTCTATCCATAACTATATTAAAGTGATCTCTTAAATTTTAATGAATCTATAAAGCACACAAAAGGGGAAAAATTTTATTAAAGAGTTAATGAGATGCAATTCATATTCCTAAAACCTCTATTTATAACTATATTCTTAAAATGTTAGGAATAACTAATACATGGTACCTATCTAAAGTTCTTCTGCAATATGTATCTAATGCCAATAAAATAAATTTAGAGAGATGGAAGAAGAGCAGTAAGAAAATAATTAAAAATTAAATCTTGGAGTCCATAACAGAATATTAGAATCCAATTTTGTGTATTAATTAGCGTCTATGTTTACTAAATTCTCCTTTTATTTGCAAATTATTTTTGGTTACCTTTTATTGACTGAAGAGGAATAAAGACATCGTGAATTCGTACCATAAAATTTAAATGAGACCATGGGGAATACGAATGGTATAATTGTTCGCGTGTGTTCTAAAAAATTAACCCAAATTGCGAAAATGGTTTCAATTACATTAAAAATGATTCGAAAGCTTGGAATTGGGACTTGGGAAAAGAATATTTTACTTGATTAAAGTTTAACTAATGTTTGATTGAAGCTTAATTAAAAACATAGCCACGAAAAACATAAATAAAATCAATTTTAGAAATACTTGGGTTTTTTGATACTCTCCAAAACTATTCCTGAGAAGATTTAAAAAATATTTGCCTTGATTAAAGTGTAAATGATGTTATATTGAAGTCTAATTAAAAAAGTTTAAAACCGAAACGAAATTAATTTTACAAACATAAGTTTTTGATATTCTCCAAAACTATTCCTGAGAGGATAAATTTGAGAAAATTGAATTTTAAACTCTATGATAGAGTCCAAGAGTTCTAAATATGTCGCGTAATTGCGAATATGGTATTTTGGACTTGGGGCTTCTAAAACCTACAAATTGTTACAGAAAAGAATATTTTACTTCATTTAAGTTTAACTAATTTTATATTGAAGCCTAATTAAAGACATAGACACGAAAATATATTATAAAACCTTAATGGAGTCTGTTTTAGAAACATACTTTTTTGATAATCTCCAAAACTGTTTCTAAGAGGATGCAAATGTTATAAAAATGTTCATTAAAACTTGTTTTTGTGTAAAAATATGTTAAATATATCTCCCCTTTTATATGCAAATAATTTTGAATTTATCAGACATGAAGGAATAAAGACATCGTCAATTCGTTACTGCAGTACTATCAAATGTTAATGAGGCCATAAGGAATGCGAATGGCAAGCAAATTATATTCGCGTGTATGTGTGTGTGTGTTCTACAAAAAATTAACCCAAATTGCGAAAATGACCATTACCACTGTGCGGCCCAATTAATTACATTTATTATTCAATTTAATCGTCGTCGTTGCGGTGTGTTTATACACGGTGTGTGTGTGTTAGAAATGCGACATCATTCTATGTACTGCATGTCTACTAAATACACATACACGCATTGGTTGAGTGGAAGTTTGTCGATGTGTAACAGATGAATTCCCCTGCTGGAGGAAGGGATTCCAGCTAGGTAGTGAGTGTTCATTGTCGCTTTCATTACTACACTTTGCACTTTACGGCACTTTGCAAATCGTCGAGAAGACGGTTGATTAGAAAATTCAAGTAAACTGCCGTTGCACGAACGAATTACCTTCGAATTGTCGTCGCCGATGTTGGAAAAGTCAATTCACAGCGTATTGGCGCTTTGACTGGTCGACAAGCCAAAGAGCATCGATTAGAGATTTTGCATGGTATGGCACGATGATGATGTAACGTCTCCTTTGCCAAACAATGTTTGAATAATTCCGCCTTGCTAAACTAAAAGGATTAAAAATCGTGCGCATTTTTTTGTAGGCGAACTATTCATATTTCACTTTACTATACGAGAGTTTTCCGATTCGCTGCAACAAAAATAACTTCAACTTATAATTTTATCAGTGCTGGAATTTCGTTTCGCTTTATACAGCTGAAAATCGTTGTCTAACGGCGAGAGTAATTCAAGGAGAACATCATCTTTGCGACGTAATTTAAAGAATCATTTTCTTAACGGAGATTCAAAGTATGAACCAATCTTAAAATATATTTTTCATATTTTTATATTAAAAATAAAATTTTGTTTTAAGAGATTGTAAAAGTAAGTTATTGTACATGTGCGATTAATATCATTTTTTTGAACATAAATGTTAAAAAGTTAAAGTTAAAGTCGACTTTATATAATTGGTTCTACAAGTAAAATTATACAAGACTGATTTTTTTTACTTAAATGCTAAAAAGTTAATTTTATATAATTAATTTTTGCCAACTAAATTGTACAAAACACTTCTATGCTAAAAGAATGTCTTTTATACACACGTATGTTAAAAAATTGATGAGTAGGTAAATATGCAATTGACAAATAACTTTTTAATGTATTTAATCTATTAAATAGGGTAATTTCACCTCTACAATTTTACTACATTTTGTACATTACTGACATTACCGTAATCTGTCCATTTAGCAAGTAGCAAATAACTATTATTATCGAAGAGTAAATAAAATATACAAAAAAGAGAAGGCAGCAGCTATATTACGTACTAAAATAAAAATCAATTTTTTCATGTCATTTTATGTTTGTGTTAAAAAGTCAACTTTATATAATTCATTTTGCAAATTAAATTATATAACTTGCTTCGATGCTAAAAATAGATGAGTTGGTAAATAAATCATATCAAAATAGTAGTAATATTCAATTGACAAAGTATTTAATCTATTAAATAGAGTAAATTAGCCTCTATAACTTTACTACATTTCGTACATTACTGATATTACCGTAATCTGTCAATTTAGCAAGTAGTAAATACGTATTATTATCGAAAAGTAAATAAAATATACAAAAAACAGAAGCGTACTAAAATAAATATCAATTTTTCCTCGACCGTTTTATGCTTGTGTTTACGATGATTGTGGGACTCTTATCCCCAATTTTACAATGCATTCAATGATTTTTTTTTCTTCCACCGCTGCTCGCACAAAAAGGGCACTCGAGGGCATAATGCAAATGTTAGATCAGTGTCGAGATTTTTGACGTACACCTCTTATATATACAACTCTAATTTAATAAATTTATGCGTCTCAAAGTTGCCAAGTACCCTACTTCGCAATTTTTTCGCATCCATATGCGTAACTGTTGTCTGATTTAAATAAATTAAGCATACTGTATATAATTAGCAGGCGCGTTTCGTTTTTATACGTGTGCAAACAAAATGTGCGCGCAAACAAGAAATTCTCGTTGTTCTTCTTCTTCTTACTCCCTATCCACGATTCTAAATTTGGCTAATGATCGAATACGCACACACACCCAATATCGATTTGATTCAATTACTTTTATGCTAAATATTTACACACGATAACAAACAGGCAAGTTTTCAAACTTTGCGTAATTACAGTGGTAGGGCAAACTTTAACGCGCTTTAATGAAGAAAGAAATGATTAATTTATTCCTTCGGGAAGTTCGTTTGCTACTTATAATGCTGCGATTTTCAAAAACGCACATTTCGGGGTGTAATTTATTGCAGCACGTCAAATATTGTATATATATACGCTGCTGCGCGAGAGGGCTTTTAGCGCGGTTTTTTGTCTATGTCACAAAGCCACCATATTTACAATGCGCTTAGATAAATTACAAATATTTCAAGCACTTATGCGTATTACACATGTCAGAAAAAAATGCAACATACGAGGGTGGTTCTTAAAGTAAAGAAAATGATATTTTTTTTTATTTTTCAACGTAGTCCCGTTATAACTCAATACGTTTAGCGCAACGTGTTGTCAACCTTTTAATACTATTGGAAAAGTAGCATTCATCTCTTAATTTGATGCAAATTATTGTCCTGAAAGCCATTTTTTGAGATTTGGGAAAAAAATAATCGTTTAGAGCTAAATCCAGTATTTCGAACTCTAACGTCTTCGTAAATCGCTTATAACAAATATACAATTACATACATGTGGTCGAGATTAACGTCACTAAAGTGTCTATCAGATTATACGAACCACAATTGTTTTTTGGAGAGATAATGAGAAGTAAGCTAGCTGACGTCAGATACCCTGTGTATGAACATTAATGCCATTGGAAGCAATGCAGAGCGCGTGACGTCAGGATGTCGTCAATGAGCCTACTTCTCATTACACCTCCAAGAAACAATTGTGATCCACATGGCCTGTATACATTTATGCCATTGAAACCAATACAGGGCGCTTGACGTCAGGATGTCGT
>JARJDW010019759.1:0-13032 GCA_030264715.1 Adinopsis sp. GC000173 | reverse complement strand
TTTGTTTTGTAATTAATTTCGTATTTCTATTGAATTTGGCACAAATAAAGGCAAATTATTTATTTATGCAACTTGTGTTTTAAAAAGTTGTACATATTTTTTTCTGTATATTATTATTATCCTTCATGAAATATTTATGTCATAATTGTGTCGGTGTGGAATGCGTGTGTGAAAATTCGTAATTTCACTGTGCGGACAGCGCTGGAATTTAAATAATTTTTCGTTGGTGTTGGTGCTGAGAATTATATAGATTGCATATAAATCATGCAGGAGTAATAATCAAATGGGGATAAATATCGTTAATAATGTTTGTTGTTTGCAAGTTTGTTTTATCTTTTAGTTTAAATGAACTTGGTTGGTGGAAAATAAATACAAAAAGAGCGATTATATGCACATTTAGTGCAACAGCAGCAGCAGCACTAGCAGCAGCAGCACTAGCACCAGGCAGCAACAACACATATTTGCAATATTTATAACTCTTGCAATTTATTTTTGTACAAACACATATTTTGCAAAATGCATATTACGTGCAAAATATTATATAATATACATGTTTTTACACATTGCATTAGTTGTGACACATACATATTTAGAATATTGTATACAAAATACATACGTATGCACCTATATGCAAATAATATTATATTTTGTTGTGCGTTTTGGTTTCAATTGATTTCATCCGAATGCATTTTTATATTCATATATGTTTAGCAAATTTTCGACTACCATTTTTCATATTGTTTGTTGATATGTGGAATAAATGCATTCAGCATTTGCCAGGTCTAAAATTCCATGTAGCATTTAGAGGATTTGCTCGGTAAAGTTGGCAGAAAATCGATTACACGCATCGTATGGCTTTTCGAGCATTTTCTTGCACATGTTGGCAAAATTCGACTCGTTATTATTTCCCATTTTCTATTTTTTTATTTCTCCCCATACTAATCCAACAAGCTCTATTGTAATTGATTCAACTTTTACATTATTATCAAACCGATTGTAAAATTGCATCATTTTCTCGATTCATTCATCCAACAACTCAAAAAACGAGCTTAATTTCTCCTGGGGATTCATACAAACAACAGATTTATTATGTACAATTTTATTTTTAATTAAATACCTGCATTTTTTACTCTGGCCGATTTAAAGCGATTCGATCCGTCGGGTGGGATTTTAATAAAAGCAAAACAAAGGTCGCTTGTCAACGCAATCATTTTTCGTACGGCTAATAGCAAGTATATTGTGCTAGGTTAAGGAAAAGAAAACGACGCCACGACGCTCACTACTATACGTAAAGGAAAAACGACGCTCGCACACGTTCCCTTTGATTTACATTCGTAATAAAAGCGCATCTCCAATTTTTGTTTAGTATATTTAAACAAACACATCACATTTATAAGGCAATTATTAAATACGTGTCTGAAATATCTTGCGAGCGCTGAAAAAATGAATGTAAATCAAAAGCGCGCGCGCCTTTTCACTTGCGAGTGTGTGAGTACGAGAGCAAAGTGGAGTGTGTTGTGTCTATGTGTGTGTGTGTATTGTATGGATAAAATAAATTTCATAATTTGCAAGATGGTCTTGCGAGATGGAGAAAAAGTGTGTAGCAACATGCAGAAGGAAGATGAAGAAAAATTAAATAAAACTTGAGACTCATTTCTATAATGCGGCAGTAAAGAGAACGCGTTATTCATGAACAATGGAAGTGCATTACCATTTTCAATTCTATTGTATAGAGAAAATACAATGCCGATAAAAATTCATTTCAGATTTTCAGATCTACGATTTCTAATTTTTCCCTCCTTCGCCTGGCTCGCTTTTTTTGGCGCACTGCTTTCTTATACTTTTTCTTATTATTAGTTTTCTTTTATATTAAATGCGCGCGCGACGCTTGTGCACCCAAACTTTTCATCCGCTCATTCATTTGCTGTTCCATTTTTTTTTTATTTTAATTTGGAAACGATTGAATGAAGCAAATATGAATCATCGATGCGTAAAAATTTCATTTAAATCGATAATTACTTTTGCTAGTATAATATTAAGAAGAAAAAAAGCAAGCGAATAAAATGCAGAAAGTTTTCGTGTAAGAATTGAATATGAAAACTGTTAAAGTTTCGGTTCTATGGAGGTGTAAATTAAAAACTTGATATCAATTTACTTGAAAACTAAATTATTTTTATGAATAGCACACACAACAGGATTTTTAATTAAATTAGATTTATTACTTATTGTTAGGTACTTACTTATAGTTAACCAAATAATGCATGTGCCATGTATTGTGTACGTACATCTTATATTAAACTTGTATCAAATGCATACTTGATTAACTTCTGAAAGATATTGATTTGATGCAGGAGGATACGGTAGTAATGGAACAGTACAAATAAAATTCTTATTAACCAGATAAAATAGTACAAATTTCACATATTCCATTATAGGCTTACATCCGCCTTATTAAATATTTATACAAAAAGTTATGTGGGCATGTAATGGGGGAGGGGGAATCAAAGACATATATTTATGATCTGCAAACATGGAATAGTTTCTTATCCCACTCCTCCTATAAGACGACGCAGACTCTTTTTCTACATATTTAATAAACTTTACATAGGCAAATTTAATACATCTCTTTAAATTCGTCTAACATCTCTCTCGCTGTAAATATATAGAACGAATAAGTTTTCTTTTAATTCGAGAAAAGCAACGGCCATCAAAGGATGTTGTTTGAACAGATTATTTTTTTCGAACAAGTTAGTTGGAAGAAAATAGAGTAAGCTTTATTTGCCATTGTTTAGTCTACGTTAATGGGATTATATATTTGATGTAATATAAAAAGTGAAAACATTGTTGCGAAAAAGTTTTCATACATAATAAGATTAATTCTATCTTTTTGAACAACTACCTACATACCTCCATCTAGTTATATACTTGTTAATATTCAACTTTGTTAAACGTTAAAGAATAGAGTTATTATTAAAATTAATGTAGATTGGTATGTACGGGAAAGTCGGGTAAGTCGTACCTGCGCTTAAGTCGTACCTCACTGATTATGAAGAAGCTGCATGCCCTAAACTACCAAAAAGAATGATAACACACCCACTTTAGTGATAATTAAAAATTGGATGATGGAACAAATTGTTGATTCATAACATAACGCAACTTTCTTAAGACCCTGTAAATTTCAAAATAATATAAAAGATTTGCTAAAAAAAGCCCCTAACATTGTTAAAAAAATTGTTTCATCATTCAATTTTTTATTATTATCATTATGTTTCATTACGCGACGGCAACACCAAAGTGTTTTAGTTTTCAATTTATTCATATTTGACAAGTTAAGTCACCATATCAATGCGTATATAGAGTAAAGATTCTTAAGTAGTACTAATTTTTTTACTTCTTTGTAGTAAATAGAAGCAGAATTTACTAGAGTTTTAAATAAGACCAACAAATTTGCGTTTTTTATTTAATTATTTTAGTTATAAACACTTTAAGTTGTGGTACGACTTATTCGATCTTCCTCTACATATATGTATACGTATTGTAGATGGAAGTGAAATTCTATAGTTAAATTTGTATTGATAAATATCTTAAATATCATCGGTATTGAAAGATGTGAGGTATTAGAAACGCTTGGCATACTTGGCATCTGTTAATTACATAATAAATAATTATTTAATTTACATTAAAAGCATTGAATAAATTTAATATAAATATTATAGCAATATTACACAAACTAGTCGCCTTAAAGCGATATAAGTTCTAAATCCCCGCAAATTACCAACCAACACAAAACAATGCATAATTAACAACACAAGTTGCTTCAATAAAACTAGCAGTTTGGAAAAACGTCGTGTAATATGTGGCAGCAAAATCGATTTTTTTATTTATTGATAAATGTAATTATCTGGCATCGAACATGCATGAAAAGTGAAGTGAATGTGATGGCGTTTTGACAATCGTTTCTATAAAGTGCAATCCATTAAAGGCACAAAACTAATTATATTAAGCCATAAATGTCATTATGTATCTGTGACATGTATAAATCATGAATGTTGAGCCACAAATTGTTGAATATTTACTCATCCATTCGCCGATAAAATTGCGTGCTGTTTGCTGGCATCGAATATTTTATTATTTTAATATAATAATATTGTTCGAAATGGGCGCAAAAAGTTTTTGCGTTAAAATGTACATAGATGCAAAACAATTCAGCCGTAATATAATTCATACAAATTTAGTCCGAAATTTAATTTATTCTATTATTATGTAATCATATCAGAGTCCAGTTATGGATATAATTAATTTCGATCCAAAAAGACTAACATTATTGCCAGAATATGCTTGAAACATTGAAGCTTAGCTTGCATTATAATTATAATAATTCTAAATTGCACACTCTCGCATTACACAACAACAACAACAACAACAACTACAATAATAATAATAATAATAATCATAATTATGAACGGACTGTGCACGAAATTTTAACCACCAATCATTCTCTCTTAATTTATTCCGCCGAAAACTATTTGCTCTACATTTTATCATTATCTATTCATCTTCCTACATTCATATGTGTGTAGCTAGCTGTTCGTCGGCTGAAAAGAAAAAGGGAGATGGAGATGGAAAGGTTCAGCCGTCATCAAAACACAACAACCACATGCATATTTTAATTCATGCAGTCAACTAGATCTAGAATATCAAAAGATACTTTTACGACCCTCAAAATTACGTTATGTTTGCTCATACATCTAATTGCATGCTTCAATGTTAAATTATGAATATATTTATTATGTTTTGCATACGTCATAAAGCTTGTGCTACATTTACAGAAAATATTTGTGTAAGAACTGTGTGAAATTATTATTTACATAAATTACTTTTGCATAATATAATGCAAACCACCCAAAAAATGTCACATTTGGATTTTCGAGCGATGTGCATGAATTTTATTCAATTTCGGTGGTTTTAAATTTAAATTGCGAAACTTCAATTACGGTCTAATTAATTTTAAAATGTGTATAAATATATACAGTTATGAGGAATGAAATCCCAAAACTTTAAATATATATACGACGACGAGTGTATACGTATTTATGATTTAATTATTTGCGTCTAGCAATTTATATTAATTAATTATTAAGCAATTATGTGATTTTCCTTCCACTAACAATAAACCACTTTATAAAAACAGGCTTTTATGTTGTCTTTTATTAAACTAGATGCAAATAAAAGTAATTAAATAAAAATAAGGTTTTTGACATAAAATAAAGTTAATGATTCAGATATCGTTTCCATGAAGGTGTAAAAACTAATTAAATCTTTATTAAGTGGAGTATCGATTCTAGTTTTAATATCTCTATAAAAAAATCAAAAATAATTCTAAAGATTTCATATTTTATTATTTTCAGTAGCTTTGAAGATAATCTACATTCATTGACTGATGTAGCAATCAAGGAAGAATTATTTAAGGGGTGTTGTAAGCCACGCCAGTCTCATATAGCTAACTTCTACATATATTAATCAATAAAAAAGAATTGTGCATTCAATTTAGGAAAAGTTTTTGACATTACGTTGGATTCACACTGAAATTATTGATTGCTATGCGCGTTTTGATTTTTTCATTATCATTAGAAGTTGTCCAGGACTAGCATAAACCTCGATTTAATAATAAAAATTTTGTGAATCAAATTTTGCGTCAAACATATTATTTTACATATTTGTATTATTTAACTACTACTAATTTTCTACAAAATAGGTATATTCGTAATTATTGAAATTCAAACTATAATAGTGTAATTTTATATATCCGCGGGATCTGTATCATTAAGCGCACAGTTCATTTATACTAAAAATATAGTATGATTGTAATTAATATTACAATAAATTAAGCCATCACTAGTCATTTATAGACTTGTGAATGTATTACATATAGTAATTTGAAAAATGTTTAATCAAAATTGCAGTTGCTAAAATTGTGCTTAATTAAAAATGCTATGTAAAATAACCGCATTATATTATATGCAATATAATTACATCTAATTATAAAATTTAATTATCATTTTCCATTTGCAGACGTTATGAAAAACATAACAGTTTAAATTTAAATGATTCATAATTGTAATATATTTGTTACTTTTAAGTTGACCAAAAAGTATAACTAGAATTCATATCTTGAGACAAGTAATCTCAAACCTCAAACTTTTATTATATGCAAATGTACACGGTCGTTAAACGAATGGTCGTAAAGTTATGAGTACCTGTACTGTACTATCATCAAAATATCTATATGTGAACCCTTTCCATTGTTCCAACATTTTTTTTTTTCATTAAAATAAACATTTTCCCTTAGACACATAACAATAATTTATAATTTCTTATCAATAAATTTCTGTATTTTATATCTGAAAAATGTCATATAAATCAAAGCTATGTGTTTGTAATATCTAGATAATATAGTAAAAGTCTTAATAAAATTTTACAAGAATTACTTACACGAACTCAACTTATTTAATATTTTAAAAGTATACAATTTTAAAAATGGAACTCTTTCTGATATTTCACAGATGTTCATTCATAATATAGCAGTTGTTGGAAGATATTTATTTTAAATATGCAAATGCACCATCAAATATTTAATAACATATTACATACGTCAATGTAATTTAATTTAACTAATAATTTAGTAAAAATTAATTTCTCTGACCGCAAACATATGCAATTTAAATTACTTGTTTTTGTAAATTGAATTATTATTATTTTGCAAATGCAAACAAAATTTATTGTTGACAAAATTTTATTGATCAAAAACAAAAACTAATATTTTAATCTGCCCGGCTAATTGTTACAGATATATATTTTGTTGTGTTATTTTTCGCATTAAATTTATATTTATTTCACCGATTTAGATTCATCACGTTTTTTAATGTTTTATTTGTCCTACTAAATATTTGTTCATTATTTCATGAATTGTTTGTGAGGGAAAAATCACAACATTGTAAAATCATTAATTTCTATTAATTGTCTAATGGAGGATGTTTAAATCCCTCATTTAATATTTAGGATGTGTTTAATGACGCAGCAAGTTGTATTTTTTACATTCATAACGCTCGAATTGAAGAACATATCTTACTATGCTATAAGAGAACGCAAATAATTTAATTGGGATAATTATGATAAAGATTTTCCTGCAAGAGTGGAATAAAACGGCATTATTTTTGTATTACTTTTTACTTCTATTTCAGCAGTACGTTCAAAAGCATAATAAAGATTGTGTGCAAATTTACTAACTGAAGATAATGTATATAATAATGTTACCGATGATTGTTTAACTAAATTATTACGAGACAAATAGCATAAACATGTTTTGTTTTTGTGTTTCCCTTAAACTTTAAAAATAAATAAAGATTTTGCTGCATTAGTAAATTACAGTAGCATAATTTATTGTATCTATCGTTTTAGTCTCTTTTTTCAGCATCACATTATTAAAGCAATGCATTAAAATGTGTGTTAGCAAGTCTATTTCAAAGTAACTAGAGATAGTAACAACGGTGATAAATTTGAAGCAACAAAATAATAACAATATAAAATAGTAAAAATTTATAGCCGAGTACGGGAATTTATCGTAATAAAAATGACCATTTTAGATGTTTGATTCAAAATTTAATAATTAATAAAAATTTTACTTTATGAATGAATTAACGTAGTAGTAATTAGTTGCACCTACCATTTTAGTCTTTTTTATTTAACAGCATATTATTAAAGCTATTTATTAAAATGTATTTCTGACTAGCAAGTCTATCTCAAAGTCATTATAAATAATAACAATGCTGATAAATTCTTTAGGCAAATTATTACATTATAAAATAGTAAAAACTTGTAAAAAACGATCATTTTAGATGTTTCCTTCAAACTTTAGAAATAAATAAAAATTTTCTTTCATTAGCGAATTACTGTAGCATATAATTAGTTGTACCTATCATTTTAGTCTCTTTTTTCAACAGCATATTGTGCAAACTATGTATTAAAATGTGTGTGCTGACTTAGCATGGACTATAACAAAGCAGATAATATCAAAGCCAATAAATTTTTAAGCAAATTCTTGCTATATAAAATAGTAAAGAGTTGTATTTGAGTACGGGGATTTGTCGTCAAGAAAATGACCTATTTATATGTTCCCTTCAAACTTTAAAAACTTAATTGCAGTAATTATAAGATTTTGCTCTAGAAGTGAACTAAAATACTGTCAATTTGAATAAATTTATTCTTCTTTTCCAGTTAACGTTTGTGAAGAATTAAAAAACTATAGATAATAACTATTGATGTTTGACTAAATTATTAAAATATAAAATAGTGATTATTAATTATTATAAACATTTTCCTAAATGTAATTTTTCCTTTGTTTTGATCAATAGTAGTCGAGTACGGGAATTTGTCGCCATGATTCATGAAAATGATCTTTTT
This sequence comes from Adinopsis sp. GC000173, assembly GCA_030264715.1. NCBI lineage: Eukaryota > Metazoa > Arthropoda > Insecta > Coleoptera > Staphylinidae > Adinopsis > Adinopsis sp. GC000173. The sequence continues at coordinate 4,572 of JARJDW010019759.1, read as the reverse complement.
AAATGTTTCCTTCCAATTTTAAAAATTAATTTGCAATAATTGTAAGATTTTGCTCTACTAGTCAATTAATATAATATTAGTTTTAATCAATTAATCTTCCTATTCCAGTTATACCTTAGAACTTAACAATGGATAATAGCTATTGATTTTTGAATAAATTATTCAAATATGAAATTCTATAAATTTTTTTTCGAATAAAAACAAAAATTATTTTAAACATTTTCCCTTTTTCCTTACTTTCTATTACTATACTTAAAAGAGATATTAACGATTGTGTGCAAATTAATATCGTTGCTGATGAATTTTTAAGTAAATTGTTTCGAGATAAAATTGTAAAAACTTGTAGTCAAGCACGGGAATTAGTTGTCATGAAAATAACGATTTTCGATGTTTCTTTCAACCTTGAAAATTTTAATTGAAAGGATTTTCTTCTATAAGTAAATTGAACTAATACCTATTAATTTGAATCAATTAATTTTTTTTTCAATTGCAGCTTAGAACTTAACAATTATGTGAAATTAAGAAAACTATAGATAATATAAGTATTGATTTTTGAGTAAATTATTAAATATATAAAATAGTAAAAGCTTATTTTCGAATAAAAGTAATTATTATAAAATTCCCTCCTTTTGCTCAATACATTTAAAATAGATATTAAAGATTTTATGCAAATTTACTAGTCGTAGATAATATCGTTGCTGATGAATTTTTAAGTAAATTGTTACGATATAAAATAGTAAAAACTTGTTGTCGAGTTAGAGAATTTGTCATGAAAATGACAGTTTTGTAGATGTTTCCTTCAAACTTTAAAAACTCAACGGTTTTTTCTTTCGCCATCTAAAATATTTCACGGAACATTTATTGAGCGTCGATGTTCCGCAAAGCACACACACACACTGTGAAAAATTCTGCTGTTTATTATTTTTGAAAAATTTACGAATATTATCAATTTTTATGCTTCAAATTTGCGATGCTTTACAAATGCGTATAGCTTTGATTTATGTCAGATGCTTGGAAAATACAAACATGTGCGGAAAGATACGGAAGAATGTACAAATAGGAATAATTTTATTGCTTGTTAAAGTTATTTGTGTGTTACATAATAAACTACAGCGTGCAATAATTTATAGAGCGTTTCTCAAAGGCGCAAAAAATGGAAACGTCTATAAATTAAAGTGTTGTAAATAACGCCACTTAATATTCAACTTGAGACACATTACCATTTTTAAGAATCTTCCAATTTCATGCTCAATCTTTTAAGGATTTCTTTGATGAAATTATTCATTGACAACATAATTTCCATTCATATTACTCACTCAACATCATCCAGTAAGCCACAAACTAAAAAGCGACCACTTCTTCCTTCGAATGAATTATTAATTCATGGCAAAAATTAAAGTTTATATACTACAGATTATAAAACCAGGGATTTTTATTTCAACACATAAAACATTTAATAATTGAAATGAAATGACTGCGTACATTAACGGTTATTGTTATTTTATTATCATTTTTTGCCGCTCTTCTTGGCGACGGGACGCGCCGTATCCTGCATGATTTTAACGGCCACCTCCAAATCAATGCAGAGCACGTTGTTTCCACCGTCATAGCCGTTGAACTGCAGCTTCCATAGGTTGTCCATCATGGGCGCGTAGACAAAGATGCTCTCCGTGATGGGAGTTTTTCGCAGCGTATACTCGCCCTGCAATATACAATCATTGCAATTGATATCGATTCCTAACTCGATCAACTCAAGGATTATTAGGGAAATGTATCCACTCGTGAATGATAGCGGGCTAATTGGATAGGACAATATGAAGTTTGGTGTTTAATTAGCAAGTACAAAGCCCTGGGATTGATAAAGTTCATACACCTGGGACTTAAGTCTAGCCAAACAGGCACGAATTACAATTGGCAGTAATTCGAGGGAAGATCGCAAACTCATAGACGACTGATTTAAGCGGAAATTTTCCCCGGCCGTGCGCCGCCGGAGCGCGTATTACGAAAAGAAGATAATAAATTCTAATCTTCATAAATTTAGTTATTTGTGCACGCCATCGTTGCTGCTGCACAGAGGCAAAAAAAAAACTTTTCTCCTTCTCTCTATTCCGGCCGTGCGCGTCTGTTATTTTTTATTTCTTCGCATTTTTGCCGTTTAAAACCCGGAAAATTATTTAAATGCTTTGCTAATTGAAATAATGTAAATTATTTTTATGCGTGCCGGAAAGTTTTTTAGCGAAATTAAAATTTTCATGCCGCAATTTTGTTATACCTTTGCTGATGGGTTTTTTTCACTTACACATTTCCACTACCTTTTCTCACTTTTTCTAAATTGATTTTATCTATAATGTTTGAAACTATAATTAAAAAAAACTAAGAAAATATAGTTTTTCATTGAAGAGAATATATTTCTTGCTTTATGAAAATGAAATATTAATGCTTTTATGTTATTCCTGTAATAGTAGAACAATTTTTATATAGTAAACTTCCGATTAGTATTTTTTTGATTATTTTACTTACCTACAAAAGGAGTTTAAATACAATGTCTGAGAAGGTCTCATTAAAAATGTGTTTATTTGAACACAAATGGAACATATCCAGATATACCTGAAGTATTTTAATTAGTTTCTTTCCAAGATTAGTATAGATAAATTAGATTAATCTTGTTAAAGACCTTTCGATTTTGTTTACCTTTTTAAAAAGTCATTTGCTTATTACTGTTGCTCATTAAAACTGCCTTTTTATTTCAAGAATGAAAATCGCAAATACATTATGCAAATGCGAAAACAGAATAAATGTTTTGCAATTATTTCTACAAATTTTTAACTTTGCGGATTAATCGCTTAACCGCAATGGTCGTATCACTCATTATCGCAGATAATTGAGAGTCTTCTATTCTACAGATATTGCTCTGAGCGTAGACTTAAAATAAGTCACAGCCGGCAACGTTTGATCTAAATTCATTTAAAATCCTCTTTTGTTTGACTTAAATACCACTACAAGAGGAAATTAATAGTTACACTAAATATTTTAACGATTAAAATCCACAATTTTACTCTAGTGGTTTAAATGTATGAATAGTTTTAGTCATTTGTAGATTCAAGCCGAAATGATGTAATTTTGTAAAGAAATTATCATGCTATCGTACCTTTTTGATCGGACACTCTTTTGGCCCATCAAAATTCTCCAGATAAGGCTTGAATATGCTGTTGGACTGTTTCAGTCCGGTGCAAACGTTGAGGATTTCGTGGTCGCGTCGAAGGTATTCGCAGGCGTCAGGACTACCGCTCGCATCACACTTTCTGATGGTCACTTTTATCTAAAAAACCAAACAAATCATAAATCATTTACCCGCGTGCACAACATTCATTTTTATTTTTAATTAAAATATTGGCGCGCACGCTGATCCGATCATTAATCACCGCCCTGGAAAAAAAATATATTAATGATAATAATAAAGCAGACAGCCGAAAACATCGACCTGCTGCAAGTCGAAGAAGTGAATTATTTAACAACAGCGTAATTAATTACAGCAATTAGCGTTTGTTTAAATAGTTAACGCGCATCAATACGATAGATATTAGTGTGTTAACTCACCAAGAAATTCTTTTCGATTTCTTTATTGACGGCAAGTTTTAATTGAATCGCTTGATAGGGCTTTTCATAGCTGATTATCACGTCTTTCAGTTGGACGGTGAGGTTTTGCCTGCCCATACAGTGCGCCAATCTTTTAACGGTTACCACTTTCTTCGCGTCCTAAAATAAGTCATTGTTAGTTTTAAGTAGGTGGGATTTTCTCTATCATTAATAATGCTCTGTGGGTATCATCATGGTTCATTCCTTTAGGACGTATGATAGCTGCAAGGGATAAAACAACAATCCAGCCGCATTACATTTGAATAGTTTTTTTTCTCCGCCGCTTCGGCGCGCTTTTTTCGCTCTGTTCTGCTTCTCTAAACTGCTGCAAACGACTTTTATATCCTTCATCTAAATAAAACTGCTGCATCCATCATGATTAAAAAAGAAAATCAATCTGCTCGAGCACTAATGAAATATTTATTACCATTTTCATAAAAAGAATTTCATTTCAATTCAATAGATATCAAAGAAAGAATTGATTAACTCACATAAATTTAATGATTTTTTTTGCGTTTAATTAGACTCGCTGTGTACATAAAAATCTAATCAAAATTCATTATTGCGATGTTGCTGCGACGGCAGTCACCGCAAATATGTTATTACACTGTGGCATATTTTTGACATATTTATCATGAATAAATCACAAATAATGTTAGATAACAATAATTTTGTATAACAAAATAATACAAAATGTAATCTCGATTTACGGTTCGCAGCTTGCTACAATTTTCACGCTATTAAATTTTAATTTGTTGCATTATTTTTTTTTTAATATATAACTTGGCGATTTTACTTGCAAAAATGTTAAATATTTAATCACCTCCATCGGCTTTAAACCAATAATTTATTCTCGGTATTTTTTTGGCTTGACATTTTAATTCAGCCTGTTTCAATTGAAACTTTGACCCTTATGTACTAAATATTATATTAAGC
>JARJDW010019754.1:0-22193 GCA_030264715.1 Adinopsis sp. GC000173 | reverse complement strand
TTTAATATTTTAAAATTAGTAAAGAATTTATAAGAATAGACGAGAGGCTAAATATAAATTCAATGTAGGTATACGAGTCCCAAATTTTACACAATTAATTTGTTTCTCTTCTTCGCACATGAAAAAATCTGTTTAAATTAATTTATTTAAAATTAATTTAAACAGATAAGTTTAAAAGTGGCGTCAGTCCATTTATAATTTACAAAAAAAAGATTAATAAAGTCTGGCAATGGTTTTTTCATTACATCAATACGTAATTTCATTATAGATATAATAATTTTAGCTAAATTAATTAAAAACAATGTATATTTACATACACAAATGTAGGTGTAAAATAAAATAGCTATATCGAACTACAATTTTATATTTGCATTTCATTTTTAGTTCAAAATAATAAATAAATTAAATATTTATCAAATTTTATAAAAATACACATCAAATGATATGTATTTCGGGATCTTTACATTAAAATTATCCAGAAATGCTATATAGGTAAGTGCGTAACTACTTTTTCAACAAAAATTAGTTAAAAAATATTGGTTGATTATAAAGAGAGTGTAGCAAACGATCGAAAATAATCTTTCTTTTTTTTGAAAATTGTTACAGACGCTTCGTTTTACGAATTTTTTATTCAAAGAGTCGTTCGGATTAGAAGATTCGACCAAGTATATTAAATTAAATTTAATTTTGTTTATAAATATTATCTATACATATAAATCACATAAAAGTGGAATACATCTACACACCTTCGATGTGTCTTAGGAAAAATGAACCCTATTTCTATTATAAGCTAATTTCAAGTTGATCAAAACATTGCTACTTTACATAATCGTAAATAGATATCACTTTTTTTTTAATAACTTACACCACTTTCAATAAATGTCAGAATTAAAACAATACTCACCTAAGTTATCAATCGGAAATTGATGCAGACGGAATCTGCAAAGAAAACAATAATTCTGTCATTAGCATCGTAAATAATGTGCGAGAGTCAATATAATTTTTCTAATCGCAATAAATACGTATTTATAAACTCTCCTAGCCTAGCTTCGAGCGAAAAAGAAACATAACATTCCATTGTCCGTAAGCAGCTCGACATAATCGCGCAAGCAACAAAAATAAAATTATCCCTACACACACACATTCATACAAACACATCGTGCGCTGCTGCTGCTAGTAGTGCTGGCGCGCTGATATAACAACGCACATAAACACATGTAATATCAAAAACTCTCCTTCTATAGACGATTAACTTTGATGCACAAAGGGCACACACAATAACATTATCCCCCCGACCGATAAAAACTAACACACAACATACGAAAATATTTCTATAAAAGCGGAGATAACGCATGATATGTTTGATCACCTTACAAATTTGCGATACCAGACCTCGAACCACAGAAAGTAAGTAAGAGAAGGAGACAGTAGTGAGACAGACAAAAAAAATTAAAGGCAAAAGATTAATTTTTTGGCGTCGACATCATTTTTCTTGTTGCATTTGGCGAATTAACGACATGCATTCACTTAGGTAAACAGGAAAAAAAAATTATAATGATGCAATTTACTCAATTTGCGTGCATATTAATTTATAAATTTACGTGGATAATACGTATTTATGTATCAATAATAATCGAACTGTAAAGTAAAAAAATGACGCACAGCAGTAAGTTCAACATATTTATGTTAAATGCCCGTCTGAATTTATTATAATATCTGCATCGATCTTAATTATATATATTTATTCAATGTAATTATAATAAAACATTTTTCAATGTGCAACACGCCGTTCTGTCAGGTTATGATTACGCATAAAAATATTTGCGCGCAGTGGCGTAACACAAATATTACTTATATCTACTCATTTATTTATTTATTTTCTATCACAATATTAATTATTTTTCTGTCTTGTCAGTTCATGTTAACGCTGTCAAAAATACCATAGGCTATAGTTGGAAAGTATGAAAATGAAAGTAGTAAAATTTTTTTCTTATAAAAAATAGAAATTAAGATTATGTAACCAATTATGCATTGAGTGATTAAAGTTGCCTAACACCGTCTTCAGTAAAAAGTTGACAGGTTAAGTTTTTTACACAAAATATAAAACGTTGATGTATTTTGACCTTTTCTTATATAGAAGTATCAATTCTCTTTATTACTATAAAACTTATGTGCAAAATTTTATGTAATTAAATAATTGAAACAACATAAAAGTGAAATTAGCAAATATCCCAATAGAAATAACATGTATCTTACTTTAAAACAAGAAACCAACACAATTTTCAGTATAAAACATTATCATCACTAGGTCTAGTCTAAAAAAATCGCTTTTCTAAATTAAATCCGATCTTAATAAAAAACTATGTTACATTATTGTGAAAAAGTACTTTTGCTCGTTTTTGTTAAAAATGCATTTAAACTCTAGTAGATATATTAAAAACGTTTAAGTATTTCAAACAAGACAGTTCTTCTCTATAATTTAATTAGCACATTCTTAACATGTTGATAATTATCATTCTGCCTATTTTGCATAATTCTGTCTTATTACAAGATAATTAAATTAATTAAATGAACAAATTGCATTGCTAATGAATTTGCGATAATAATATAGAAAATATTTGAGGCATTTTTTTGTGCAAACTGTATAATAATAATAATAATAATAGAAATGTGGCAGATTTGAAAATTCATTAAACAGATATTAGTAATTCATGAATAATATAAAGTTGTAAATATAATAAATTAGCATGTACTTTGAAGTTTCGGTTTGAATTAAGGATCGATAAATAAATTTCGCAATCTTTAAATATTCAACAGAAATTCAATAATTTACAATAATGTATCGCGCAAATAAAACATCAACGAGCTGGCAAAGTAAAATAAATGGGCGCGCGATTTATTTGCGCACAAAAAAGAAACATCTTTATCATATTATCATCATTATAGAGAGGAAAAAAGTGTGTAACTCTAAATAAGCGCGAAGAGTTGTGCGTGCGTGTGTGAATGTGTTGAAACATGTGTTAAAATGAAGATCAGTACGACAGGATGACAGTTTCTGCAATATGTCGTCGGCTGTCCAGATGTGAACAGGTGACGAGGCGATGAGCTATACGTCCAGGAATAGCGCTCGTAATGCCGTCTTCTAAATGACACACCAACTCCAATATATGTGCCACCTTCGTTTGATTTATAACTGTATTTATACAGCAAGTTGACTGATTTACTTTACTTAGTTTGGCAGCATCCGAAATAAAAATGTGGGTCGGATTTAGAAAATTAAATATGAATGTCATTTACCTCGTCGTTTTGAAAAGAAAAAATAACAAGTGTTGCGGCGGCGGTACTTGCAGATCGCATTTTTTCTTCCTGTAGTACACCACACCAAACAAAAACCGCCGCCCCTTTGCTCTACATATATAATATTTTTTATATCGTTGCATGTCGCGCGCTTTAATACATCCATCCATCGTGTTAAATTATTGTGTTGTTTGCATTTTGAAATAAGTTTAAAAGAATAGGCGTTCGCGCGCGCGAAGTGGAGTGAAGACGAAGTGGAAGAAGAAGAAGAAGAAGGAACGCGCGGCGCTCTCGACATCATTCCTCACTTTCCTCTCTATATATAATTTTTTTTTCTTTTTTAAAGTTTGTTATGTCTAAAGATATAAATTATAAATCACACACACACACACACACACACACATACATACACACATATACACATACGATATCAAGATTTTATTAAATTTGTTTCTTGATTAATGTCTCAGCATATGTTACATCCGAGTTATGTATAGCCCGTGATTTGTTACTTCTTGTTATATAAAACGCGTCTACGTGCATGCCAATTATCGACTCGACTCAACAATTAAGTTGTTTCATAATATCGTATACATACAACAAACAACGCATAATAATATTTATATTATATATTTTGCAGTTGCATATTGATGCGCGACACAGTGTACCTACGTGTAAAATTGTTTTTATTAACATTGTTTTTTTTTATTCCTGTTTGTTTTGGGTTCAAGTGACAGCGAGTTGTTGGTGGAGGAAGAAGAAAAAATGTAAAGAAATCTTTAGCGTTCTCGCGCGCGCGGGCGCTCACCAAAGTTGTTTTCTGTTTAAAATCCCATCTGCAGTTAATCAAGTCTTATCGGAATGGAACGTCCTTCATCATTACCAGTTTTTGTTCATTATAGAAACATCAATGCTCAGATGGTGCATGATGAAAAATCTTTGAAAATTGACAGGTCTTTTATTTGCAGATTTTCTTCATTCATATCTCATTTTCTCTTACTTCTTAGACAATGAGCGGTGCTGCCGGTGTTGACAGATTCTTAATTCCACCGCAGACAACACCAATCTTTAATCTACAAAACAATTTATTTTTTTTCTGCTGCTGCTGCCGCTCCTCCTCATTCGTCGCGCACGTTGTTGTTTGTTGCCTCCACTAGCGCATTAATATCTTACAACAACTGTCAACTGTTGTTGTTGTATGTGTGTGTATGCTTTTTTTTTCTTCACATCTAGGTTAAAAATATTACCGCATTTTTTACAATAGCATGCTAAAATTGACATTTAATTTATACATCGCTAGGTATTTTTAAAAATCAGCATAAATTAGGATTGTTGAAATACTTTTTTTTATTGTAAAATAAATCATCGTTTATTATTATCAACGACTAGACTTGATGTGATGAAAGAAAAAAAACTACTTTATATTTATAAATGAATGGCATTGAAACATCACGCGGAAAAGTAATTCCGTTGGGTAAAATATTTGTAAATTAAAATCTTAATTTAATATTCTTTTTTTGATATTGCCGTTATAAATTCTCGCATGTATTTTTAGACAATTATTTTCAGATCAAAAGACTTTCTAGTAGTGCTATGTATAAAATACTAATAAATATTATATAAAATATGATTATCAATGCTAATAAGATGTTTGGCAGATCATTATTTTCAACTGCATCAATTTAAACGCATTAGGAGAAGCATCCATTTTTCTTGTTTAAGCGTTGAAATACCTAACAAATTATGTTTTAAAATTGACTAAATTATGTGAAAATTGCTTCATTTTGTTATTGTTTTTTAAGTCAAATTTATAAAATAGTGAAAATTGAGAAAAATATGTTCCACCAAACAATTTTTCCAAGAGATAGCCACTACGAGTTCTTAAATGCTAGAAATTTTTTAATAGGATTTTTATGATTTTAAGAGAGTATTAAATTTTCTTTAAGACATCAAACTGTTTTTGTAAATTTGAGAACAAACAGATTTTTAACAATTTTTAAATACTCTTCATACATTTGCAATCCTTATTGTTTGGGAAAATACGGGAGATTATAATAAAATTGTGTAAATAATTGTGTTTTTAAAGCTTTTAGTCACATTCATTTCGATATTATCTAATTTTTTCTAATGTTTATTTCTAAAATATGAAAATCGCGACAAAATTTAATGACAAATGTGAGATCTAAAGTATTTTAAATTTTACAATCATAATTTGGAGCAAATGTTTGATAGATTTTTTTTTTTTACAATATCAGTAAACTTTCTTTTGGAAGTTAACAAAAACTTACAAAACTTTTTGTAAATTTAACAAAAAACACAACATTGCTAAATCTGTTTAATTAACGCATTTATTCACAAATTTTCAAGCAATTTCTTTCAAGTTTTTATTTAGTCATTTTTCAGTCGACTTTTAAAGCAAGTCAAAATCAAAGAGTCTATCTAAAATACAAATTATAAGTACTCTTATGGAGAATCGACCAATATAATAGATGTTTTACTAAATATTATTAAACTTTTATACCTAAAAACAATAATTTTTACAATCTTTCCCCTTAATTCCATAAATATTTATTCATTCTTTTTTTCAATCTTCTTTTAAAAAACATCAAAGTTACATTAGAATAACAAAAGCTGCTTTAATTTAAAAATTAATATTTTTATTCCAACATTCATTGCTCATTGCAAAAACATAAAAAAGTTCTAGCTAAATCAATTGTCATATTATTAATAAACTTTAACATTAGCAAATCGCACGTCTCATAACTTTCACTGCTCTTATGAAAAATTTTCATAATGCCACAAATTTCTTTAGAACTCCTACTAATTATCAACACACGTATACATTGTTAATTATTGTTATGAGTAACTTTTCAGGACTCGTTCAGCATATACCACCATACCTAAGTACGTGTGCGTCTTCAACATCGAAATGAAGCGCATTACTTTGACTTAACGCACGCTGCCCGACGACGTAACACAATATTGATCAAACTTTATTATAGCTAAATTGAAATTTAAGATGATTTGTTATTGTGCGATAATAAAAATGAATAAACGTAGTGTTGATAACATAGATATAATATAATTTCATTAGTGTATGTCGGTTGTATATCTGTGTATGTGTATGCGCCGCTATGAAAAGGAACTGTAGGAAAATTCATAAATTGTTTTCTATATGTATCTCTCGCTGTGTGTGTGTGTGTGTACACGTTTTCATTTTAGAGGAAAAGAAGGAAGAAAAAAAACGAAGAAGCAGCGCGGTCGTCGGTATATCTAAAGTATAAATTTGTCTCGGACTTCTCTCGTATAAAACTTCAGCGATGCACCTTTATGAAAGTATTTAGCATAACTTAAGGCTGATGTCACATCATTTTTGAAGTAATGGAATACCAACATGTGTGCTCGGCTGATATTTATTAACGGCGAGGTTTGTAGCTTTCGGGCGCGCGCGCGAATGCCCCGCAAAAAAGTCGCAAATAAATAAAGCAACAGAATAAAAAAAATACTTAGCTACACACACACACATCCACTCACATATTGGTGTGTGTGTGTGTATAAACTTCTCAATCATATTTTAGTGATTTTATTGTTTCGCCTGCCTGTAAACATGGATAGTTGATTGTATTTCGTATATAAAGTTACTTATTTATTGAGGTGCAATTTATAAAGTTGCATTTATTACAAGTGCGTGGTATGGCCATACAAGTGAGTTGATATCTGCACATGGGACTGATGAACCAACCTAACTTATCCAGGGCCCCCAACAACAACAACAACAACAACAACAACAACGTCAAGCCAACCAAGCAAGCCAGCAAGCAACTCACCATCGTTTGTTGGTTGTTATTTCTTTCTTCTTCTGCGTCTTCGTTTTTTTTTCGCAAATTTATTTTGCCATCGGCCGGGGAAAAAATGCGCTGGCGGAATAAACAACGCATTTTACTGCTTTTAGATTATCGAAATCATTATGCTTATTAAATATTCCTTTTCATCACTATAATTAATCCCATAAAATATATAATTCACGACCGAAATGCAATCACAATATGGTGAATGCAACGACGTTTAATTCATTTGCGTACGTCATATAAATTGTAGACATTATCATTCCTTATTTTTATATGAAATTATCCGCGAATCTGATTAAGATAAACGATACAACGACCTTTTGATTTTGCAACTTAATTGCCATGGAATTAATGAGCCAGTTTGTTTCACATATATACCTATATATATATACATATATATACCTACAAAATACTCTAGAAACACAATCACACCCTGACAACGATTTAGGTAGGAAGAAGAGTTAGTTAGTTTTGGCGCTCTGCGTGTATGTGTATTTTTTTCCCTGTCGGACGCATTCTTTCAGGCTGCTGCTAGAGTTTTGTACAACATCCATACATAAGTGTTAAGGGATGATGTTTAATTCAATACAGATTAAAGTGGTAGCTTAATCTCTATGGAGAACGGACGTAGCTTGATCTTTCTGGGAAATGGCTATGGGGTTGCTCAAATATTTACCACCTTAACTTTCTATTAAAAATTTAATAGTATTGGTGGAATAATAATTTCTCGTTTTTTCCTCTCTCTAGCAGCAGCGCCAACGTACCTGCGCTCTATAATTTGATATTCAATGTAATTAAGACACCTTTATTTTTTATTCATGCAAATATATCGAATGTTATTTGTAATTAAGTTATTAAATGGTTGATTATGGATATTTAATGTTAATAATGATTATTGCTTAACATAAATAAGATACTAATATCTTTGTAAAAGTGCAAAATTATACTTTTCCAACTTCATATTAAGAAACTAATATGCTACTTTCGAGGCATTGAATATAGACAGAAATTTGAAACAAACCAATGACCTATATTAAAAAATTAACCATTTTTTAGGAGAAGAATTACTATCTACCTTAATTAAAAGAAATTTTTTAAAGAAATTTCACATTTTTCATAGTGCCTCCTTTCATAACAATAACGATATGTGCCGAGTTACATCGCACCTAGAAACTACTGATACAATTCCATTTATAAGTAGGTATATTAAATGCCTATATCAGTGCAAATTTTTAATTTATTGTTTCTTTCTTGTCATTTCGCAAATTTCTAATATTTTGTATGCTATATGTGCAAATTTAAAAGTCCAATTTATGTTTTGGATGTGATTTTGCGTTAATTTCAGTGAATTATACATTTTTAAATTATTATTTTCCAAATAGTTCTAACAATATGTACCCTACAAAGTAAATATCAACATTCAAAAAAATGAATGTGTGAAAATCATTATAAAAATAAATCATTCAATGTTTTTTTCTAAATTTATAAAAAAATGCTGGCTTATAGAGTCACTACGTATTTTTAACTAATTGAAGTGTGCAATTGTTTACTTCCAACTGGAAGTTGATCAGTCTCAATTTCAAAGCTGCAAAGCTATGCTTACACTTGAACTAATTTTCCTCCATCGAAAACTATTATGGATGACATTGTCGGTAGCATAAGTATGTACTTACTTATAGAACTACTTACTTACAGCATAATAAAATGGATGTCAATATAACAAAACATTTATATCAAGGAAATTATTAAGATTGGCATTCATTCAGTTTTCAATTTAACCCCATCGGTTTAATATAAAAGAATAATTAAAAATTAACTATAACCAATTGTGATATGTGGAATTTCACAAACTATAAACTTTTTAGAGAACTCTAATTAATTTAGGAATAAGTTTTAAAACAAAATATTGGCAAATTCCGGTCCAAACATCAAGTTCTCAATATTATAGAGCGCATTTAGCATTTTTAACACTCACATAAAATGAATTAAAAAAATTAAGTTGATGAGATTTAATCAAAAACTTTTAGTCTTAAAAAATGTGACAGTTTATCAGATTGTACACCGCAACTTGGTTGAAAAAACATATTTTCGTCAAATTACCACAAATCAAAAATTAATGTAAGTAAGTTGAGGAAACTAGGCGATAAAACTTCCTAGAATTGTACAATATATACACTTTTCTTTATATAGAGAGATAGGTAAGGAAGAAAATATTTTTCTCATTTCATAGCTGTGCACAAAAAATGGCATACGACCTTAAAAAGTTAACTTGTCAATTCCTTCGACATTAGTTCAAAAGAAAACGACAGAACACAGGGGAAATATGTTTACGCGAATGAAACGTGTTAACATCACGTTATTGTGGCGCGCAAGAAATTGAAATGCTAAAACGTTTCAATATTTATCTCAACAAGAGCGCAACGAAAAAAAAATAGAGGCGAAGAAGACGACGAGCAGGAGAAGAACAAGCGAACTTGAATGCAGCAACAACAGCACACTGTCTCTCTGAAGGATTCGCAAAAATATGCCCGCACCCTGAGTATGTGAGAGAGAAACCATTCGCTGGATGATGTCACAATCATGCTAATATATTTTTGTTTAGAAATATATTATAATAAAAAAACACAAGACGAAACAAAAAAACAAAAAAACAACATACGAATTTGTGGGGTGTTTGTGTGTAAGTACATACATACATATCGAGTAAGGGGGTTGGAGCAAAATTTTCAGCATAGAAATGTAATATTTTGTACGTCAAACGAAAAATATGATTTTGATCTGGTGTTGGTCCCGAGAGAATAGTCTTCAATAAAAACATCCACTTTATTATAGAAACAACGGGAACGATTGATGAAATCCAATAAGGAGTACATCTTATATAAGACACGAATGATTTCCTACGATATTTCAGTGCACTTTGCATAAAACACGCGAAAAAATATTGCCGCATTCCGCCCATACGTAACATATGACGACGACGCTACACTATCATCATTTGTTTTTTGTTGTTGTTGTTGTTGGATAAAGTGACTGGGCGATTCGTCAATCAGCAGCACGCCAAATTTTTGTAGCATATCGTCGGGTGTAGAGTAGAGTATGGAGAGTATGGCGCGGCGGTGTAGAGAATCTGTCCGTGCGGCGAATGGTATGGAACGAAGCCATGCATCAGTGCAGATGAAAGTTGTTCCTAGATCAGCAGGTTTGTCCGAGGGTGTCTGTCTGTCCCGGTGAAATACTGCCGCCGCGCCTACCGATAAGATGCTTTAATTAAAATGCTGTCTCAGCCAGGATTGATGTGGCTTTGAGGTGCAACATTGTGTTCCACACTATTCATTCTCCTTCTCCATCCCAAAGGTACATATCTATGTAACCAGCATCCCATAACTTATACGCTAACAGCAAAGTATTATTTGCGGTTGGAATTAATGAATCTATTAGAAAATTGTATGTGTCAAAGCGTATTTAAGCGAACTTAATCGTAAATTAAAGGAATGAAAAACTCTCTCTCTCTCTATGTGTATATGTATTGTATACTTAATTAATTATTTAACAAAATCAAATTAAAGCATTCAAAAGAACTAATAAATGGATAACGTTTGAAAATAAATAAAATATTTAAATTATTAGTTTATTTGATTTCTGCTCCAATTAATAATTTTTTTAACTATTTGTTAGTATAAATTATTTAATTCAGTCAGATGTATTTACAATTTAATATTGGTTTTAATTTATTTAGTTTTAAATATAACGACAATTGTTTTATTTACGTCGGAAATTAGTGAATCAATTAGAAAATTGTATGTGTCAAAGCGTATTTAAGCGAACTTAATCGTCGTGAATTAAATGAGAGAGAAAAATGTATGCGTGGGTGCATATGCTAGTTGGACCACATAACGCACAGCACGTTTAATTAACACTTTAATTAAAACAAATTAATGCTGGGCAAAAAATCCACAACAATTGAAAGCCAATAAAATATCTGCCTATGAATATTATTAATTTATCAATCAAATCAAATTTCAACAAATTAAATAACTTTCTAACTTTTTTAGAGTCTGATAGTGTAAATGATTTGATTTGATTCATTCAAATACATGTTCTATTTAAAATGCTTTAATTATGAAATTATTACCAACGTTATAATAATGTTAAAAAAGAAATAGTAGCCAGAAATCTATTGTAGATTGTATTTTTTTATAAAGTAATTGATTTCTAGTGTCTTTAAAAGTATATTATAAAATAATAAAAGTTATTTTAATGTAACATTCGTATAAGAATGCAAACGTTTAAAGATATTAAATGATTTTAAGGTTATTGCTTGTTTTATGAGGTAGAAAATTCCATCAAATTCTATATAAATAACTCGAATCAAATCTTCGGGATGATGCTATGACATTTGCCTACTGCACCTCACAGACAGATAATGTTTTTTTTATAAAGCACGAGTTTCTTATGTGAATTTCAGCAATGTTTAAATCTACTTGAATACCATTTTAAATCTCTTTTTTTCTTATTTGAGACCAATTAAGACAAAATAAAGCATAAATCATTAATCATTAATTTTCTAAAATAAGTTGTAAATTAAAGCACTTTATTAGTTCGCAAAGTATCTATTTTACTTATTATTATTAATACGTATTTTGGCCAGTGTCTACTCTAAAAATCGAGTTTCTTATGTGAGTTTCAGCAATGTTTACATTTACTAGGATAATATTTTAAATCTCATTTTCTTTCATTTGACTCCAATTAAGATAAAAAAACATACAAGGAGAAAAATAAATCATCATTAATTTTTTTAAATAAGTTGTAAATGAAAGAATTTAATTATTTTCAAAATATCAATTTATTGTTATTAATATGAATTTTGGCCAGTGTCTACCCTAAAAACCGAAATAATAGCGAAATTCATAATATATATATCAACCATAATAAAATATTTTATTTTTATTTAAAAGATGTTTCATTGAGTAATTACAGATAAAAAATATCTCTTACTAATTATTAATTAAGTGAAATGTTGCAACAATGTTATGAAAAGACACTTGATTATCTTGCAAAATATCTATTTTATCTATTATCATTAATTTGTATTTTGGTCAGTGTCTACCCTAAAAACTAAACTAAAAACATAATTCATGAAATATGTATCAACAATATTAAAAAATATATTGTTTTTATTTAAAATATGTTTCATTGTGTAATCACAGCTAAAATAATATCTCTTACAAATTATTAATTGAGTGAAATGTTGCAAGAATGTTATGAAATTTATGTAATGCGTCATGTTGAATACATGAGACACATGAGAGACGTAGTTATTTCCATTTGCAGAAAAAACATTAATTATTTGTTAGAGTCCTTCTTCCTAAATCTCATCGTTTTTTTTCTGGCGTGGCTGCCGAAAACAAAGTAATAGTTAAGGCAAAATACGTCGGGAGAGAGAAGAAAACCCCAAGCACAAATCGCTGATCGATCGTTAAACGTGGATGGAGTGAAGGGAAAGGAGAGCACCTGTCAGTCAGTCAATCACCGGAGCTCCCTTCTCCCGAACATCCTACTTGTATCGATTTGTCCTGCTGCAGTCTCTCCACACTCCACTTGACAGAATTAACAAGACAATCTTACCTTATTCCAATCCATACACTGCTGCACGCAGAGAGAAAACAACGTAAACCAATATACAGTGCAGTGAAGTGCAAATCATCATTAGATTATTACATAAACATATAGTATACTTTTTTCATTCATACAGTAGCATTCTAATTTATAATCCATACAAACTACTAATGAACGATAATTACATTCGTAATGGTCGCTCTTTCTATGATATCCAACAGAAATTGTATTCAACTTGTTACATATAAAATAATTAGCATTGTTCTGGAGAGATCAGAGTCAGTGTAACAAGGATCTGACATCGATGATCCATCCACAATAGGCTAGCATTCATGAAGATGATAGATTCATCACATCCGACGTTAATTATAATTCTAGCAATATGGATTGTTCGTAATGTCTCCAGTGGACAGATCATCTGTTACATGGGGAAGGTAGTTTTCCAGCAAGCATATATATATATATACATCTATTGGCGATCTCGCTTCCACTCGTCCGAAAAGCGCGCCGCGCGACAAACGCAACAACACAACGACGGCAACGGAGCAACCAACACAACGCCTCACTCGCTCGCACATCGCATGTCACATTTAAATTATTAATAAGAAGATTTAATTAACTTTTATGCGCTGCGTTTCTCAACAGAAATCTACCGAAATTGTTACTAAATTATGACCATCGCACCAAATGCAATTAACATATATTTATAAGATATTTTTTCTGCTTGTACCGAATAAAGAGGCGACGAGTTATTTAAGCATATTTAATATAAATAATTGCATTTAATCCATATATAGATGCATTTTTTGGGTTAATAATAACGATAAATTAGCGTGCGGGGAATGCTGTTTTTTTATTTAAGCTTTTAATTTATTGTAATATGCTTACTTACATAAACGAAACGTAAACAATCATATTTTTTTCATTCTTGCGAAATAATGACATTTGTGAATGAAATATTTATTGTACGATACGATAAATTAATAAGTTTATTTTAATTCAACGCAAATAATAATGGAAATTTATTAAATACTGGATATTGTATGCTTATACAATATTATTTAAATAAATCAATCATGCCATTAAATATAAATATGTGAAATGCATATATTTTAATTTTTAATTATTTAATTATATGCTACTTTACATATCTCCATATTTTTTAACTTTCATTTTTTATGTGTAATTGCCGCACAAACACAAACGCTTTATTCCAATTAATTTCGATAATAATTTCGATGATGCTGTGCGATATAATCAATAATAAATTTAAATCGCGAGAAGAAAGGCATCGTTTCTAGTAATAATCATAATGATAGATAATAATTGCGTGTTGTTTATTATGGTCGTAAAACAAATACAAATGCATTAAAACAATTTAGTATTTTGTAAAGTTTTAATGAAGAAAGTAAAATTGATTAGAAAATAGACATTTAATCATATGTAGTATGGATGTTAAAGTTTAATATGCGATGTTTATGGCAAAGCGCAATTATGCAAGCGATAAAAATAATTTATTTAAAATGTCAAAATGTACACAACTTTTGAAAGCCATTCATAATTTGTTAAAAATTGAATTTATTTAAAGGCAAACTTCACGAACAGCGGAAGTATCTAGTGAACTTTATAGTTTTTTTATTATCATTATTATTTGTTCATAAAAACGCTACCCTTTAGTTCAATTATTAAATAATCCAAAAATATATTTTAAAGTATATTGATGAACAATATACCTACTTAAAAAAAAAAATTATTCAATTAATTGATGAAAACTAAAGACTAAATCATCTAATTACAAAAATTACGTTTATGTCAATACACTAAATAAATTTATTTAAAGCGAATTAGTTTCAATAGAGAAAGAAGAACTAAACTTTGAAATTTTTGTTAAATTTGTCCATTTGGTCTACCACTTTTGACATCTTTAAATAATTTAACGTATGTATACGGCTGCAACAACATTTTTATATTGCTTAGAAATGTATATTCAATTTAATATTTTCAGATAAGTTAAAATAAAAGTTACAAATATTTTAATTTTTTAAATAAAGTTCATTTTTTTAATATACATATACACTAATCCCCTAAAATGTTATTAAAATTAAATAGCAGATAAATATTTTATAATGAACGTTCCAAAAACAATTAAAATTGCATTTAATCACCTAGTAAATTATTCCAATTCATCACAGAATTATTAAAAACTGAATTTAACTTAATAAAAAATTTAATTTATTTAATTAAACATTGAAAGGCAAATAAATTTTTTTCAAAAAAGTCGAGCAAATCAAATTATCTCTAATTTACCTTAAAATTGATTTAATTTAACATTTTTAAGCAAAATATAAGTAAAAAATCTATCCTAACCCTAATAATAATACCTCAAAACTGAAATAAAACATTTATTAAGCTAAATTTTTTTCCTATTTAATTGATTATTGGAAACGAGATAAAATTCTTCCAAAAAAGTGGGGTGAATCAAATTATATCTACAATTTACCTTAAAGCATATTCAATTTAACATTTTTAAGCAAAATGTAAGTAAAAAATCTAACCTGATCCTAATAACAATATTACAAAACTGAATTGAAACATTTATTAAGTTAAAATTGATAGAAAATAAAATAAAGTATATGTTATCATCAATACA
This sequence comes from Adinopsis sp. GC000173, assembly GCA_030264715.1. Taxonomy (NCBI): domain Eukaryota; kingdom Metazoa; phylum Arthropoda; class Insecta; order Coleoptera; family Staphylinidae; genus Adinopsis; species Adinopsis sp. GC000173. The sequence continues at coordinate 6,782 of JARJDW010019754.1, read as the reverse complement.
TTTGTCTCAAAATTGTATTAAAATGATATATATTTATTTTATAATGAAAAATTTAATTAAATTAATTGATTAACGCAAAGTTTACCAATATATGGTGCGTATGTATGTATCAACGAATGAAATTGTTGAAAAAGTAGATTCCATTTGTTAATGAAAAACGTACCATAAATATATCCAACATTGCATGTCGATTCGAACAACATCATCATAGATTTAAAACGTTTTCATTCGAGCGCATACTAATAGAAGTGTGATTGCTAATAATCTTGTGCAAACATAAAATTTATCAGCGCTGTTAAAATCGCAATCGAATCGAAGAATCTTAAGCAGTTTGTTATAAGTATGTGTGTGTGTGTAAGTAAGTTGTTTCATGCATATCTATCTATACGCATTTTGAAGAATGTGGAAAAATAACGCGCGCGCATTTTTCCAAACCATCGAAATTTAAATATAAATGAATATATTTATAGAATAACTGTCTGCAATATCAAAGTGAATAATATTTATGACGACAATATAACGATTTAAGCAAATAGCAACAATATAAATGTTGTTTGGAATAGCATTTATTTTCCCCTCGACATATCCCATCACATGTAAATGCATTCGACATAATTGTAATTTTTAACAATAATCATAAATATCGTGTGTTTTTCCTCTCACTCACCCATCGACAGGATAATATAACAAAACGGAATTAGTTTTCATTTATACACATATACATACACATACATACGCACATGTACAAATATATTTCAACCATTACAGAAAATTATCCAATTTTATTGATTATTTTATTATCAATTTCGCGATTTTTTATTATTGATAAATATTATATTACTGTGCGTTTTATTTTTATGTATCACATAGTGTTTTTTTGTTGTTGAAGAGAAGATGTGTGGAAAAAGGCACACACGTTTTGTAATAAATAGCGCAATAACAATAAATAATCGTAAATAATAATTAATTTTATCGATAATTTTACAAGAAGGCAATGACTTCATTAGGTACGAAGGCGCGATATGCGATGGATGTGTATGTGTGTGTATGTAGACGCGTCGCCGTGCACAGAGATACATACACAAAACACTTTCTAATTAGTGAATAATTTATCGCCACACTCACAAACGTCGAAGATGACATTTCGTTATGTTTTGACGCAATAATAAATAATTCTCGCATCGATTATTCATCGCTCTTTCGCTGCTAAAACGGCAAAACAAACAGCAACGCGCGCTACTCTCAAACGCCTGATTGACATTTATTGCTATCAATGTGTATACATACACAATTTGTATTCCCAGCTAATTTTAATGCGATAAAAATTTGTGTGTTTGTTGCATATGTATATACATATCTGTGCAAATTGTTATTAATTCACTTAGTTAGAGCAAACCTCTGACATTTTATTAATTGTCAATGGGATGGATTTGAAGACCTTTTTTTCTGGAGGGTAAACTTAATTTGGGGATGTGGAATTTAATACTGATAATCGGTTTTAAAGAATTAGGTCGTGTTTTTGACAAAAATCAATTTAAAAATGTGTTGGACTTTAAAAGACGCATTAAACGCATAGATATGCAGTTGATGTGAGTGTAAGATTTTTTTCCATAAGCAGTTTAAGTCTGGAGAGCAAACTTAAATTGGGGATACGGAATTTGCTATTGATAATCGGTTTTAAAGAATTAGATCGTGGTGTTGAGACATATCAATTTTAAAGTATGCCAGATAAAACACGCATTAAATACATAGATATTGCAGTTGATGTGTGTAAAGTGATGCATATTTAAGAGCCCACTAAGTAAAATAGAAAGAATTTAAGCAAAATATTGAACAAGTTTTGAGTTCGAGATATACCGAAATCGTATATTCCAAATTAGTGTTTTAGAAATGCTGAATTCTATAAAGCATTAAACATAGATGCATTTTAAGTATGTTATTATTACAAGAATTTAGAAATAATCTTTAAGAGTTGGTTTTTCAAGAGATGAAAATCTATAATACATGTTGATGTGTTAAATTAAACATTGCATTTTTATTACTACAAGAAATCAATCAACTGGCAATACAATAGACATAATTTTAAAATTTTGAAGCAAATCTTTCGTAGGCTTTTGCAAAAAACTGTTGAAATTTTCATTTTTAGATGTTGCATTCCATTACATGGGTAATATGCATTAACAATCGTTCCTTATCACTCAATGCGAGCAGCAATGTATGCGTTTAATGTGTCTTTGGCCCCCTGCCTCTAGCATTTTGCACAACATGGTGTTATTAGCAAAGTAGGTACGTCGTGCAACAACAATAAACAATCAATTTGATTATTTATGCAAGGAAAGGCTGAGCAGCGCAGGGAAATCATTTACGTAATGCAGATTTATAATACTTATCTCGATTTTATTGCCGCCATGGCATATAAATAAATTATTGATCAAAAATCGCGTTTGTCTGTCATATTTGCGCTGCTTATGGGAAATTAATTGGTTATTATTATGACAGTATCAATATTACTTACGAGTGTACTCTCGCTGTCTGTCTCCCTCTTTCTATATACAATATTTGTATCTGTGTATGTGTGTGTGTGTTTGTGTATATGTCTCCGCATTTCAGTTTTTTTTATTCGCCGTCATCGTAAGTTGTGTCACTTTGAATATTTTATGCATCGATATATAGACTTCCTGTTGTAGAAACTTTATCTAAAGTTATGTGGCCAATAAAATGTTTATTGATATGTAATAAGCACGTTCAAATCTTGCGAATTTACAGCTAATCCCGGCGCATTTTGTTGCATTTCAATCAAATGACGTGTAGTAGATTTTTTTCGCTAGTGAAAATAATGCAGGAACAGCGTATATAATTTATTTAACAATACTTTGTTTATATTTACGAGCGATATTTTACGTCCTCTCGGACGACAAATCGTTTGATGTCTCTACATACGACATAAATAAAATGCGCTTTGAGATTTTTCTTCTTTTTTTCTGGCTAAAATATGCGCTGCTAGCGCATTTTTTTTATCAAGCACACACAGTTCACACGTTATTGAACGTGCGATATCACATAATAAAGAGAAGAAAAACAATTGATTGACTTTTAATATTTGATAACATGATAATCTTAAAGACTCCGACAATAGCATCGTTCCAAGTTTTAATTCGGGCAAAGCTGGAAGCTATAGAAATTTTATAAATTGCCTTACTAATCTCCCCTCTTTTGAGTCTGTCATGTAAATTAACGCTAGTGTTGTATTATAATTAACACGATTTCAAGCGCTGATTTTTATTAGGAGCATTCTGTATATATTAAATTCATTACACTGCCGCACCGCAGCAAGTTTCATGATTAGAATGCATATTATTAGAAAAGTTATGCGTATTATTACGTAAATGATTTTTAAAATGCGATTTCAAAAACTTGTGTGAACGTCTATGAACTCTCTATGATAGCCAACATAAATCATTCAAATACCTAACTGATCGCATAAAAGTTTATTACGTTTCATTTATCAAAAATGTATCTAATAATTAACCAATAATGAATAAATATCGTCTTAAAATGACGAATAATTAATAAAAAGTTTAATTGAAAAAAAATTATCCGCTACTAATAAATTACAAAATAATTTCTTAGACGGCTTTTTTACATGATCTTGGAATAACACAGTTTATTAGAAACTTCATTTGAATTTCTCCATACTTTCTGAATTTATGTCCGAATTTGTTCAATAATAAAAAAATGTAAAACAGAAAATGCAATATTAGAGAACGTTACAATAATGAAAAAATATTTGACTCTAATTCGTCAATAACTATAATATGTCACTATTTCAAAGTAGACTTTTTGAGTGAAAGTAACGACTTTGCAAAAGTGTATAAAGTAAAAAGTATATAGAATGCACTCTTGGACATATCTGATGACAGAAGCAATTTTAGCCCAATTCGCATAAAAAAAGTGTGAATTTTTTTTATATATTGTACTCATGAACTAAAATGTACTTGTAGGTACTTTATTTTACATTTTTTACCTGGATTTTTGGAATCAATGATAAAAATAGAGTTGTGTCTAATTACCACTATATTCATATTTATTTTTTAATCAAGATGTTTTCAAAAAACTTACTCCCAACAATAAAGCTTCCCCTATTTCTACTTTATGTCATGTGAATTGATAAACATACTGTGTATACAATTTATTTAAATGTGATTGTAATAAAGCTTGCTGAAAATGGACAATACAATGTATAGTAAAACGATTTAGAATTAATAAAAAAGCACGACAATAAATTACGAATTTAATGGTAAAATTATTACGTTAATTTTTTCTATATACGCGCATGTATAGTATAATAATAAAAATCCATCATGTAAAAATTGTAGAATATCACATGCGTTATGAATAATAGTAATTATTCTAGCAATGACATTTTAAATCTACTATGATTGCATGTTTTATAACCGCTGCATTCAATCAGTTCATAATGCATAATTTATTTATAACACACCATCATCAACAACAACGACTACCGAAAAAAAAGTGTATACAATATTGAAAATTATTATATACACACATCGTGCATTAAGACCGTAATATACATACATATGCAATTTTCAAAACAATTTTGCGTATGTATTTATGTATGAAAATGCGACAAAAACAACCCACTCCCTCCCCAACACCCTTCAATCCTCCCCTTCATTGAAAAACGACTAAAATTTTATTTAATCAATTAAATATTCATTTTGATTGACATTCAATCACTATTAACTAACATCTGCATTAAATGTTAAATAATAATTATGAATTCTGTATTATGTATCAATCAAAAATAGTAATAAACGAAATTGATAATGCATACAACAACAACAACAACACTAACAAAAACAACGACAACAACGAATCGATAAAATTCATTTCAAATTAAATATAATTTTTGCTCGATATGATAAAATTTTAATATAGGCAACACGTAATGCAATTAAAAGATTGAAATTCCTGATCAAAATATTTATATACAAAGCACACACACATACATCGAATTGGTTTGTATTTTTAAAAATAAAGAATAAATGTATAAAATAGTAAATGAAAGGTTGTGAGACGAAGTCCAGGTCTCGTACGATGACAGATATAACGACTTGCTTGACGAATTGATCCGAAAGCTGATAGATCTATACGTCTGTTGACTGACAGAGAACTTCCTTGCCTCTCAACAATTCAATCATAAGCGAACGACATGTAATTTCGGCCTTGATTCGATCGCACCTTCTTTTTATTTTTAATAAAAAATTCACATATTGTCGTGTATATTCATATAAATATAAATAAATTATGGAGTTGTTTATCGAATTTAAAGTGCACAAATATATACCTATACATATTTTTTATATATATTTTTTTTGATACGTATATGCATGGCGAATGAAGAAGACGAGGAACAGTAGAAAAAAAGAAGCGTGGTGGAAAGGAAGGAGAGGAGATGCCTAAAGAAGTTTATCTGCTATAAATATCTAAAGGACGCCTGACGGGAGACGCGATCAGATTCACGATGTCTTTCATTCGTTTTAATTTATGGGCCAACTCCATTCCGGACAAAACTAATGCATAGCCATTGCCATATAATACTAAACTCACCCGATATACCGGCTTTATAGATTCCTCATTCCACCCAACAACAACAGCCGCAGCAGCAACAAACAACAACAGCAGCAAGCAAGCAAGCAGCAAAGCAGGCAACGAGCAACGAGGAGGAGAAAAAATGGTGAAAAAGTAAAGTAAACATACTGCAAGCTTGCATTCGCGCTGCTACTTTCCTCTCGCTTGATCAAATAACACACAAATTTTATCTTCGATTATAATAAAGTGGGAGAATCGTGGTGTGGCATCGATTAATGAAATATTTGTCTTGGCAATTATCACACAACATTTTTAGATTTTTCTTTCATGCAAAATTCTATAAACAATCATGGCTAATTAACCATAATTAGCTGTTGTATAGATATTTAATTTTATGTTCAATTAGAGTTATTAATTTTTATAGAATCAAAATTTAAGTTTAAAGTTTTGCCTAATTTTTATTTGTTTCAAAATCACTAAGAAAGATGCAATAAAAAAGTTATTTAAATACAAATATATCTTACTACAAACTCTAGATAAAGTAAAACTTAATATAATAAAAATTGAACATAGAATTCTCCAATTTACTACCTTCATTCATGACTAATTAATCATTATTATCTGAAATTTAATGTTTTTGTTTTACATTTTTTAAAACTATTAATTTCTGTAAACTTGCAATAGTTTCAATTTAACTTTTTTATTATTATTTAAACGCTTGACATAATTTTGAATTATTGTTTAACGATTAGTTTTGCCGAAATTTGCTCAATTCAAAATAAGATCGGCAAGGAAATTGGAATTTCAAACACTATAAAATAGTCAACATATAAACAAACTTTATAAAAACTTAATTAATGACAATAAATGTCGTTAGGAACATAAAATAATCAATTTTTAAACATAGTTTTTAGTTATTAATTCTCTTATCACTACAAAACTTTTAATTTGATTATTTTTTGTTGAAACATTTATTATAATTTCAAATTATTCTATAAGAACGCCATGAAAAAGGTAATTTAAAACTCTATAATATAATTTATTAAACAACGTCGACATAAATATTTTCATATATAAAAGTAAAATTGAATTAATTTTCTAGAATAGTTTGTTTTTGTTTGTATTTTTCTGTGATCAATGTTTGAACAAGTTGCGAATAATCATTACTA
>JARJDW010019753.1:0-11878 GCA_030264715.1 Adinopsis sp. GC000173 | reverse complement strand
TGCAGTCGGGCTTTGCGTCCGATGTAACAATCAAGACAAGCGCAATTTCATTGCACCACTTCAGTCCGTACTTATACCTATTGCTGATCGGTTACAGTTTGAGTATAACTTCATTTTTTCTTGAGTTGATATATCACAAATGTAATGTTGAAAATATTACACATTAAAATAAATATATACAAGTTCGTTCAAATATAATATATACTGTCTGACAGAACTGCAACTTCACCTTTCTACTTCACCTTGTCTAAAGAATTGATGTTAATTTTGTTTAATTTGATTTTCCATTTTAAATACTAACCCTGCACACAACTTAATTGAAGTCAACTTTTTCTAAGCTTATGTTGACTCACTGCACCTGTACTTCACTGTCAGTATATAATATGATTATAAAATTGATAACAGCACAGTCAAAAAGGAATCTTTCAGGCAACGCGCAAATCGGGCACGAACTTATGGAATCACCCAATATAAACAACATTATTTAAAAAAAATTATATGTAAACACAAATATATGCGAGTACAAAAATATAATATATTCATACTATTCTATAATTAGGAAAACATACATTATTATTTATTATTACATTAAAACATAGATTTTGTTCTTTTTTCTGCAAAATCCTTAATAATAGTATCGGTATATCTAAATGGTTCACTTCTTTGTTTTCTTTTGCTAAAATTGCCAAATTATTTAATCTTTCTTGTCCCATTGTGGAACGTAGATAATTTTTCTATTAATTTTAATATAAACTGGTCTCTCCCCGGAAGCAACACTTCCTGGTATGGTTAAAGAAATTTTAAGCGCAATGAACAAATTTGGAAATGCTATAAATCTTTCATTTTTATACAAAAAATTAAATATTTGAAGTTGAATTGTATAATCGTCTGGAAGTATTGTTTTCAATGTTTCTATTTTTTCTACTAATATTGCTCCATCAATATCTCTTTCTGTGTGCTCATGTACAGTGGAGAGAACATTTATCCAGCCACAGTACAGTGTTCTAACGACCGGCTGGATAAATGTTCTCTCCACTGTACAGTTTAATTTGCATTTAAAGCAACTTCAAAATTCATTGAACACATTTTAATTTCTTTTTTTTTCCCGTTTCTTAAAATTTGCCAAACAGCTAAAATAATTGTTCAAATCTTCAAACTCAAATGACAACACTTGGTTGTTTCACTTATCAGTAGTGAATTACTAAAATATTTTATGTTTTAAGGGAAGGCCGACTTACATTATTTTGCATTTAAGCACTATAAATTTTACTCTATTTTAACTAACTAAACTCAACTGTGATTTGTAATCGTTACGATAACATATACAAAAAGCAATACATATATAACCTGATTAGTAAAAAACGCTCAAAAACAGACGATTGCCAATTAAAATAACAAAAATAGGCGTTTTGTCGTTTTAAGTATAATGAATAAATTTATAGATCCGCTATTCAATTATTTTTTTTATCACACATATTCTGGGACCCCGCGTGTAAATTTAACTAATAATAGTATTTATTAATAACCTTATGTGTCACTTTAGGTGCGGGGCCCCCTTAAGCGCAACCAATTTATTATTTAATTGCACTTTATTTAACTACAAAACCTCTATAGTGTTATCATCTCAGTTCCTACTAAATATGTATACAAAAAATGAAACTTTGTTCAACATTTTCTATTTGTTATAAACTCGATATCTTTTATTTATATTACGTTTGCGATATGGTTACTCGGAACCAATAATATTGCGAAAAATTTAATTAATAATATAATTGGCAAAGTGTGAAGAACCGTGATGACTTTTTAGGGACACCGTTAAATACTTCTTAAATCTTCATTGTATTTAAAGACAAACGTAACTTTAAAAAGTTTGCGAACCACTGGAGTAACTAATTCTGCGTATCTACTATTTAACTATTACATAATATAATACCGGTTTATATTATTTGCTACAATGTAGTTTCCCAAATAAATATTATTTATTCACTGACACTTCCTGCTGTTTTCAATTCAAGGTGATTATACTATATTCCTTTTTTTGTATTACGTAAGTGTGAATTTGTACGATTAAAAGGATTTTAATTATATTTAATGCGTAGCGGACATGAGGGGGGCGATTTGAATAATTTGCTCTTAAATCTAACCTTGATTTTTCATACACAGATGCTTCGCCTAATATGATTTGCTTTGCATTATTTTTTTCTATTAATTTTCATTTATTTAGTTAACTCACTTTAATCAAGCTTGTTAAAAACAATTTGGTATTGTCCTTGCTACGTTTATTAATTTATATTAATTTAAAAAAATGTTTCAAAATACGCAAATACAGTAAATTTTCGATAAATGCAACAAGGCTGATTCTATTTTTCCAAGTAGTTGCAATTATCAAATATTGCAATTATCGAATAAATTTCTCTAAATGAATATATTATTTGAATGTGTTGTTTTTTGACAACATTTGACCGTAGTTGCGTTAATCGAATTCATGAGAACTAAAATAAGTCGCAGTTATAGAGTTGCATTTAGCGAATAGTTGCATTAATCGAAGTTGCATTTATCGAAAATTTACTGTATAATTTTTCACTTATAGTATTTACATACAATGCTTAAATAATGAAAATTAACGACTTGCTACATTATAATCAACCTTGGAACGTAATACGTTTTTATTTTTATTTTTTTAGTTTAAATACATTTAGAAAATGTGTCTTTAATGCTTTAGAAACTCTCAACTTCTAAATAATAACTTTAATACTTGTCAGTAAATAATGGAGGTAATGGCCATTATTACCGCTTTACAGTATTAAACATAGGCGAATGACCATATAATGAATTAAAAAATGTTCCTAAATGTTAATTCTGTTATATATTAAAATAATAAATCAAGTTCGTTTTAGAAATTACCAGTTTCATAAACCTTGTCATCTTTTACAAGGGATGAAAAGATGATAAAAAAATTACAACTCCTGACTCTTTAATTCGACTCCCATTGGAAATTATTATATTGACTCCCGACTCTGATAACAACTGCGACTCCGATTCCGACTCCAACTCCCCATCCCAGTCCCACTCACTGCCTTGTCTTATCTAAAAATTTAACATTTTCATAAAGCTTCATTATATAATTCAATAATCATTCATTAATATCTTGCAGGTTATTGGTGTAGCTCGGCGCGTTGAACGCATAGAACAGCTGGCCACCCAACTAGCCAACAAACCAGGCAAACTATACGCACGCAAAGTCGATCTTCGCAATGAAGCGGAAATTGTCGAGCTGTTCAAATGGTCCGTGGCGAACGTCGGCCCCGTGCACGTACTCATCAACAACGCGGGCTTGGTGAGCAGCGCCACGTTGCTGGACGGCGACACCGCCGTATGGCGTAACGTTTTCGACGTGAACGTGCTGTGTCTGTGCATATGCACGCGCGAGGCCACCAAGATTATGAGGGAGCACAAGATCGACGGGCACATCGTCAATGTGAACAGCCTCGCCGGACATCGTCCGCTCCCGAAGATGGCGTTGAATGTGTACGGCGCATCCAAATACGCTGTGACGAATTTGTGCGATGCGGTGCGCGGGGAAATCGCAAAGAATAATTGCAAAATTAAGGTTTCGGTAAGTGCAATGAATGCTTAGATGTATCCCAAAAGAAATGAACATATTTTTTGGTAGTAGAAGTAGGACATGGATAACTAATAAAATCGATTGATGACCGCAAGATGCGTCCCAAAAGAAGGGAACAACATTGTTGGAAAATAATGTAGAATATACATAACTACAATATAATCGATTGGTGACTTTTTAATTCATGAAGTTCTTTAATGTCTTGTTAACTAAAACACTGTTGTTTGGTTTTTTGTTTACATTTATTGAAGGGCAATTTATTACCTACTACTATTTCTATTTCCACCCATGGCAAACATTTTAGTTAGTATTTGGAAACAATGTTCATTATCCTTATCAACGGAAAATTTCTCAAAATAGCTTCAAGCTGCTTATCTAGGGGATACGTCCCAAAAGAAAAGAACAATATTTGTGGAAAATAAATAAGAACATACATATAGCTAATATAATCGATTGATAACTTATGAAATTCTAAATTCTTAAATGCAAGTACTACTTTTAAGCTGTCACGATCAGTGGTGTTGTGCTATTTTTTTTTACCGGAACGCATGATAATCCTGGTGGCGACGTTTTTTTTTTAGGTCTCATGTCCCAAATTTCGCCCGTCGCCAGGATCGGTTCAAAAACCGGTTCACGTATTTGTTTCGGTTCGGTTCGAGTTCCGGTTCAGCAGAAAAAAAACGTTCTGGACTCCGGTTCACGGTTCGGAAAAACAAGACGGTTCGTTCCGGTTTTTGTTCCGGTTCGGGTTCGGTTCAAACCCTTGTTTATAATAATACAAATAAAAATTCGTCAAAAATTAGAAAAAAAAAATCAGCTATTTTTTTTTTTTTTTTTTTTCAATACGTCAGCAAATTCTCGTTATCAGAAATCATCTTTAGTTCCGGAACGCGTTCCTGCCCAAAAAGGAAGTACCGGAACGACGTTCCGGAGCGTTCCGGCTCGACAACAGCACTGGTCACGATTTACCACGTCTGCAAATTCGTCTCTAGTTGTAACTCACAAATTTCAAGCATATAAAAAATGACAATTTCTTATCACGTAAAAATTAGTATGATATAAATTGATAAACATATAAAAATTTCTGCTGGCATTTCCAGAGTATTTATATAAATTGTTTACTTACTTTGTGTTTGTTTTTTGCATTATTTAGAACAATTATGCAGTAATCTTTTGAATGCTTAGTAATGCATATTCTATGGCTTTATCAAATGAGATAATCCAGGAAACTATTCATATTTAAAAATTTTAATGTAAATTAAGTGGAGTACGTAAACATGCTAAATGCGCAAAACAACGGACAATAATATTAAATATACCTATTTACACACAAAGGTGTATGTATATTGTTTGATTTTAATTTATTTATTAATATATAATTCAAGCATTATTTAATTCAAATTTTGTTTTAGAGTGTTAGCCCAGGCCCAGTTGCCACAGAGATTTTTGGCAATTTCAGCAAAGAACTTCAAGATGAAGTCAAGAACTTTGCAATGTTACAGGCAGAAGATATCGCAAATGCTGTGAAAACTGTTTTGAATACACCACCAACTGTTGAAGTGAGTTTTTACACAAATAATTTTGATACAAATATTATTAAATTGTTATGTGTTACAGATTCAGGAGTTGATTATTAACCCCGTTGGTCAGGTCTACGATTAACATTTTAGATAGGAATACATGTTTTATGTTATAAATTTGTTATAATTCCATTTTTTAGTCTTTTATGGATTACTTTTAATAAATTATCGACTAGTTTTCACTTTTGTTAGTTCTTAATATACATATTAGACCTTTCGATCATCATCAATCTGGACTACTTATGTTCTTTTTTTTTATTTCAACGTACTTTTCATCACAGATCGATAAATTAATGTCTATTTCAACAATGTTGATGCAAATGTATAGTAAAAACGTGTCGTAATTGTATCTTGCTGCGTTATTATTATTATAATAATTTGTAAACTAACTAAAAAGTGTTAAGAATCCCTAAGGCTGCAAAAATATTGAGGCTCTAAATTTGGTTGCAAGTTCGGATTGATCCGTTAACTAATTCCAATAAGAATTAGAACAAATGAGGGTTCATGATNATACCAAGATCGTAGCGCAAGGGGTTTAAGCCTGATGTAAAACCATATTGTAACAATTATTCGTATCTCTCTAACTGGTGATTAAGCGATAAATTTGTTCTTGCAACCAAATTTAAGACTTTAGCTAATTTCTTCTTTGATTGTTGTTGCCCCTTGGAACTACCTTTAGATAGGTAAGCATTTATATATATTTCTTATTAGAGTTGACATGCTAAAAATAGAGATACTTAAAAACCTATGTCACCGTTGTCATTCCCTGTTTGAATTGTGTTTAACCACATAAAGATAAAAAACCACATAAAGATAATTGAGAGTACACTAGATTATATTAACTGAAATCCTTAACCTTATTCTTTGACTTAACTTTAAATCATTGCAACCCCTTAAGTCTGAGTTCGCTACTAATTTTAATTTTATAAAATTAATTTATATTTAGTGCTTTATTACATATTACCTATTAACTGTTGTAGGATTAAGTGCTTCGTATACTGTAATGTAATGTTATTAAGTATAATTTAATTATATTCCAAATAATAAAATAAAATCAATATTATTTATTATTAATAATTATATATTCATATTTCATAGAGATTTTATTATATTCGACTCAAAACATGATTGATTGATTTATTGATTTACTTACGTGATAACAATCCATCATTTTCACAGTGAAATTCCATTACACCCACTCACGAACTTGATGAATATTCTATGTCATAAATACATATTTGTTATTTGCAATATGTTTGATGGTTAGATCAACAACACGCAACAGAACAACAGAACGAACGATGAGCAGATAAACAAGAAGTTAGCCAAATATGTGCAACTGCATTCATTCCAGATTACTTACAATACATATGAATCGATCAATAAACAAATTCAATTGTTAGTTATTTATTGGCAAGCAATAAGTCTTTTCTGGTTAATAATTGTTATACAATATATAAAAGTTGTTAATTACATTTCTTTAAATAACATTCAAACATTCATAATGTTATAGTACAACAAGTTTAAGTCATTTTTATACACTGATCATTATTGTAATAAAACATAAAACATTTCATAATCATTTTAAGTAACAATATTCCATTACGTATAAAAATATATATAAGTATACAACATCAATAACAACAACAATATTAATCGAAAAAATGCAGAGGCAAATATGTATAAATGCTTTACGGGTTTTTCTTTCCTTTTGGCTTAAAAATCTTTGTTATATGAATATAAAAAATACTTATGTTATTTCATAATTAATAAACTCCCTGCAAAGCTCTCAACGAGAAGAATGTAAAGAAACATAGCGCATAGTTGTAGAAATCAATTGATGGCATATCAAAAACTTCGCTCTCATCTTTGATAACAAAGTGATTGATAGTGTATGCTAAAGCTGTGGTTACGCCGAACCAATTTGATACATACAGCGATATACAAATGCAAGATAGTATATTAAATCCAATGATCAAGTCAACAAATTCGAGCTTCTTATGCCGATTCATATACAAAAATAGTGGTAACAATGCAGCGAATGGATGCAAGTATGCAAACTCTTTCTTATCCTCGTGATTCAGCCATAGCTGACCGACAATGCATGGGAATGTTAACAGCGTTTGCAAGATTCGCGTGAATGCGTAAATTTTTTCAGTCGTCCAACCGTGGGCTGGGTTACCTACAAGCAATTTATTATGAATAAAAGTTAGTGTTAATTTTAAGTTAAAAATACGTACCCCACTTCCATATTCCTATTAAAGAATGTACGATGAGTATTCCGTACGATACTAAAGGCAACTTAAACTCATCACTAGCACTATAATACGATTTAAAACAACAAAATCCAATTGCTAATGGGAACAATTGCGAAAATGCTGTTGAATATCGATAATACATATTTATATATTTAGCGAATCATTTGTAATATATTTTTAACTCGGAATTTGCTAGAGAAATGTATAAATAACAAAAGCTGAAAAGTTTAGAATATGGCTAATTATATTTTGTGATACATCTTGCTTACATTACCAGTGAGAGGGTTCCAAACTTCAACAATTTTCATTCAACAATTCACATTATTCGATAAAAAACATTTGAAAGAAGACTAAAAGGTGGTTAATTAAAAATTAATAAGGGAGGATTATTTGTTGTTGGGTGTCAATCAAATAATAGTTCAATTAAACAGCGACGCGTCCATTTTCACCGAACTTTAACATTTGAATATCGTACGTTCCATTATTGTCATGTCATGTTATTTATATTGATTATACAATAAAGCAATAAATTGCGATACAACTACTACATAATTTATGCAGCATATTGACATACAAACGCAAAATATGTTAATTTAAAATCAATTTTCTATAATATCGCGTAATATCGGCAATTATCACCGACATACGCCTTGCCTTCCTTGTAATGCGCAATGTGTGAGTAATGCAAACGTCGAATTTAAGCTACTTTTATTGATTGCGACACGTTGTAATTCTAACCTCAATTATAAACATGCTGAAATAATAACAGTATGGATAATGATCGGTTAAATTATGCGAATAAAGTGGTTTTAGCACCGATGGTGCGTGTTGGAACACTGCCTATGCGTTTGCTCGCCTTAGACCATGGAGCTGATATAGTTTATAGTGAGGAATTGATCGATTGGAAATTTATTCGCTCATTCAGGCGTGTTAATGGTATTATTGCTTGATTGATACCATTAATGATAATTAATCTAGTTTGAATTATAGATGTACTTGATACTGTTGATTTTTTGGATGGCTCGGACGGTTCGATAATTTTTCGAACATGCAAAAGGGAGAAGAGTAAAGTGGTGTTGCAGATTGGTACTTGTAATCCCGAACGTGCTTTGCAGGTCGCAAAAATGGTGTAAGTACTTTTTTATAAACCTAACGACCAGTGTATATAAAAATATATGTAAGACATCTAAGACTAAACAACTGCCAAACGTTTTTGGGCGTTATTTTAACTAAAAATCTTGCAAATTGTATATACAGTCAAACCTCGTAAAACGAAAAACATTTTGTTGTTGAAACAAAACACTTATGCATTTTAAACACATATTCAATATCACTTTTACTAAATATAGTTGTATTTTTTGGGGAAAATTATTCCATTCATTATTTTTTTAAATTTATTTTAGATTTTCGTTTGTTTTTGTAACGATTGTAGTGTGCATCAGTGTATTTTGCTATAGTGATTTATTGTTTTATTCTAATAAATCAATAAAGACATAGTGATGAATATTAAAATTTAAATAATTTATTTAAAATACTAGTAGCGCGGTAAATTGACACAAACAAATGTAATAAAATAAAACATAGGATTTATATAAATGTATGTTCTAATTTAATATTTTATGTAGGGAAAATGATGTGGCTGGAATCGATATTAATATGGGCTGCCCAAAAGAGTTTTCAATAAAAGGTGGAATGGGTGCGGCGCTATTAACGCAACCAGAAAAAGCCAAAGCGATTCTAACAACGTTAGTACAAAATGTTAAGATTCCAGTTACTTGTAAAATACGGGTATTCGATAATGAGGAGGAAACAATTAATTTAGTGAAAGGTTTTGTATCTACAGGTATTGCTGCGATTGGAGTGCATGGAAGAACGAAACAGGAACGTCCGCAACATACGAATCGCAATTATATGATAAAAAAGATTGCTGAAAGCGTGGATATTCCTGTGATTGCAAAGTAGATCGTTTGCAACACAATAAATTGAATAAATTAATGATAAATTTATTACAATTTTAGTGGCGGATCTAGAGAAATTACATCTTATGAAGATATAGAAAAATTTCGTCAACAAACTGGTGCTTCAAGCGTTATGATTGCACGTTCTGCACAAGCAAATTGCTCCATATTCAGCAAAAATGGTATGAAGGATTTGGATGCGATTATATGTGAATATTTAAAATATGCTATTGATTACGATAATCCACCAAGTAATACAAAATATTGCGTACAAAATATGTTAAAAGAACTGCAAGAAACGCCGAGAGGCCGACGATTTTTAGACGCACAAACAATGGAACAACTTTGGTAATTTTAAAGTGTTATAAGCAATGATTTTAATCTGTTTAATGTTATAATTGTAGTGCTGTATGGAATATGGATGACTACTGTCGTCGGAAGCAGTTAGAATATCACGAACGAGGTGCGATTGGACGACGGGAAGTGACACCCGACATGTTCAACCCATCGCCAAAGAAGCTTAAATTACATAATGATGTCATTGAAATGCACTGTGCATTTGTGCGATCATCATACAGCGATGATCCAAGTCTTCCAAAGAGTAAACTAGTTATTTATTGCAATCAACATAAGCTGAAACCGTCGTATGAAACAATACGCGAAGATAAGCTGTTTCGATCGATACTGACATTGGATGGGAAACGATACAGTTCGACGTTTTGGGAGAAGAATAAGAAATTTGCTGAACAAGGCGCTGCCATTGTGTGTTTAGCATCGCTAGGCCTTGTAGATAGGGAATCGTTAATTAAAGTAGGAAGCATTTTAAAATAATAAAGAAATTTATCTTATTATTTACGAGTTTATTTAACAACATATGGAATTTGAAGTAAAAACATTCGCTCGCTCACATGTTCCTGTACTACAGGTAAAAAGTAACCTCTTATAGGGAATGTCATCACAATGTCCATCACGATCTCACCATGCAAATTGTTTACTCTAATTGCGTTTCTTTGTTACTACTTTTAGCTTGAATTAGAATTTCACTTCAATCATGGCATATTGCAGAGAAAATATGGTTTTCCAACTTTGGTTTACATTTGTTTTACATTATATTTGTTCATAATGATAATAATCGTGCAGCCTGCATTTTGTTATCACTTTCTGAATTTCTTCTTGGCCTAGGATAGCCTGTCCCGTGGAGAGTTTTCTTAATTGCGCCGCAATGTACTTTCCAAATATGTCAAATTCATCTTCTAGCCTTTCTGGTATGGAGAAGTCGTTGTTGATTTCTTTCATGTTGTTGATAATTGAAGATATCTGTGTTAATTTAGGCATCTTTGGAGGTTGTGGTGTAGAAGTTTCCGCGAGAGCTGAATCTTCATCGGTATTGTCTTCAGGTTGATTTTCTATCTTTACCTGGAAATAAAATTAAGATATTTTTACAGATACATATTTCGCACTAAAAGATTTTTTACGACAGTGCAAATTTCGCATAATTCAACAATATTTTTAGCGAATTTAAATTTTTTAATCCTTTGCACTTTCCAACAGAAAAAATGATAAAAATACGAAACTTATATACATTTCTCATCAACTTCTTACATTTTATGGATGAATTTTGGTTCACGAATAAATTTTACCGCGTTTAGTTGAGCCCGCAATATGAAAAAGGTTGCCCATCCCTAGTTTAGAGCCTAGGCAACGTGGAAGTAAAAACTTTGATCATAAAGCATATATTATTGACTATTACCTGTACTTTCCTCTTCGTCATTGTATTCCTTATGAATGAATTGAACTCGTCGAACCATTTTATCCTCGGCGTGTAAACATTACGACCAGACGTCGATGATCTTTTAATCTTGTCTAGTTCAAGATAATATGTGGATCGCATGATTTTTATTTTATTCTTCACATCTTGTGCGGTGATACCATCGATTTGCATGTCCTCACAAATTCGTTGCAGGGCGTGTTGGCGCATATCTTTGTTTTTATAGAAGTCGGATGTGATATCCCACAAGCACTCATGTTCTTTGTATAGAGAAACAAAGTGAAGCGTTTGGCCTTCAGTCAACTTCATTGTTAGAAAGGAATTAATCCAGCACTGGATTTACCGTGTCTATGCGATTCGAGTCGGAGTAAACAAGTAGTTCATCCACTGGACTGAATCGAGCGTATCGACCGGATTACTCATATTTTTTACATTCCAGTGCATTCCAGTACCGGTTTCGATTATTTCAGGAATAATCCAGCACTAATTTTGATTGCTGGATCCGCTGAACTAAAGTGTTACTAAATAATATTCCCATTATTGTAATAATCTCTATGCCAATAATATTTGAATAAAATATCACGCGCTAGCAATTTAAATATTTTTTATAGTTATCCGCGCCATCTATGAGTATTGTTCTTATTTATGAGCTTACATGAAAGACTGCTGTCATCGAGATCAGTAATAAC
>JARJDW010019750.1:0-14279 GCA_030264715.1 Adinopsis sp. GC000173 | reverse complement strand
AATATCAGATCGCAGCAGGCAGTGCAATTTTAGTTCATAACTTATGAAATAAATATATCAACTTGTGACTATAATCGCAAATATTTTTATAGGTAACTTCTAACGCCATTTGCATCAGTCAACTCTGAAGAGTGATTCGATATGTTGACAAAGGAAATGCCAGAGCGGTTCTTCTACGCCGGTAAAAAGGTTAATGCAAAAGCTACGGAGGTATAAGTAGGCGAACTCTAAAATGCGTGCAATTGGATTAAGTGACCTTGGAGGAGGCGAGGATTAATTATAAAAACTCCAATGTGGGGGTATTGAAGTTGTTCAATGTATTTTTAATAAATAAATAAATACAGTCTCCTCTTTACAATTTGTCTCATTCAAACCAATGGCAATTTGCGCTTATCTTCTACGGTCCGATGTTCGCCTAGTAACATTCGTTTTGTCGAACATGTTATGAAATTTTCAAACTTTGCACAATTTACCAAGCCAATGCCAATTTCCGCTTACATATATATCTTTTACGCTCTGATGTTCGCCTAGTAACATTCGTTTTATCGAACATATTATGAAATATTCAAACTTTGCACAATTTACCAAGCCAATGCCAATTTCCGCTTATCTTCTACGCTAGCAGGAGTGCCGCTGTGTAATTAAATTTAACTTCATTGTATTTTTCTATATAATTGCACTGTTTTTTTAATGTTATATACATTATAGTTAATAAAATAGCAATAAACTATTTATAAAATTTAAATTTGTTGGTATAGGCAACTTAATATACAATTTTAAATGCACAAATATAATTAGTTTATATCCACGCTAAATTTTAGTTTGACTATTAGCATAAAGGTAGTGCCTCATTCCTACATTACCGACAAGTACTTTTACAATAGAAAATTATAACTTGAACCACTTTAGTTATTCTAAAGAATAAATTTATATTTAAATTAAAGATTATTATTCTGTTTTACATAGCATTGAGTTTGTATATCAGCTTTGTAATAACAAAATGATACGGTTGTTTTTATACAAAATATATTTTAACAAGTAGAACGATCAACGTAGCAAGTAATAATTAAGCTATTTCTGCAATCCGCTGTTGAACTATTGAACAAATAAATTAATAACGTTCAATTTTGTAATTAATTAACAAATATTAAGAATATTTGCTTGATTGAGTTGGACGTATTAACGTAGGCAACTTAAAGTGCGGCACGTCAACGTCTACTGTCAGTTGATCCAAATTAACCAATATTTATCCAAATGAATTTAGAATTTTAAAAAACGTTTTACAGTATATATAATAATTTATTAATTAGTAATTAAAAATGGAAACACTTTATAATCAAACGAATGCATTGATTCAACAAACACAGCACCATTTTAAGGAATTGGAGGGTAATCATCCAAATCGTATGGAAATTGAACAAACTATACAAACTAGTATAAATTCTATTAATACGTAAGTAATAGACGAATTATTGATACCATCTAATATTGTCGTTTGTAGGAACTGTGAGAAATTAGATGTTTTTGTATTAAAAGTGCCTGTAAATCAGCGGCCTCACGCGAAAATGCGCTGCGACCAGCTGAAATATGATAGTAAACACCTGCAAGCCGCTCTACTAGCCGCCCAGCAGAAAAGGCAACGGCAGGAGGTGATGGCCAACGAGCGGGAGCAATTATTAAGTACACGATTTCGGGCAAATAACGAATCAACAATGATCGATTTAGATTATGCGATTCAACAGCATGGTACCATGCAGCGAGTGCATCGTGGCGTTGACGAGATGCTACATACGGGTGCAAACGCTCTTGAATCGTTACGTTCGCAACGTGTTTCGCTTAAGGGTGCAAAGAAACGTATCATGGATATGGCGAGTACATTAGGCTTAAGTTCACACGTTATGAAACTGATCGACCGACGTGTGGTGCAAGACAAATACATATTAATTGGTGGAATTATTATAACGTTACTTGTAATTTTACTTGTAATAATTTATCTAACATAAATAGTATTTTTTATACAAATCTATTAAGTGGAGTTTCGACTATTGTATTGAAGATGTCGTTGCGGTTTGTTGTTGATATGCCACTCCCCCATTTTGAATTAACTGTTTATTATCACCGAACATAACCTGTTTTTCCAAACGTCACGTCAGCAGCAAGGTGGTTGTCTTGTTTTTAATTTTTTTCGTTTCATTTTCCGTTTTGTTCGTTTTTATTTCAACTGCAACCGATACAATGTAAGTGATTTTATCTATTAGTTGTATTCATTAATGGTACGTAAACATAATTGTTTATTCGCTAGATGAGACAATTAAAAGGTAAACCGAAAGAAACAGCAAGGGAAAAGAAGCAACGTAAGAAGGAATTCGCTCAAAGCAGACAGCAGCTGTTTACGATCGTAGTGCCTGCCGTAGTCGTAGTATTTCTCATGATCATCGCATACGTTTACATGAAAACGCGTCCCAAAGAGTTTTTGTAATGAATTGCTCAATGGGACTAAAATAATATTCGTGAAAAAAAAGAAAAATGAAAGAAAGAAAAAAATTATTTATATACATATGTGTATATATAATATAATTTTGTTACAAGATTGTTATAAGTCGGAAAATCTGCCAATAAAGTATTCTATTGTTATCTAAAATTGTTTTTTAATCAATTTTCATGGCGATGCCGATAAGATAAGAACGCAATTTGACTGCATTCGGATCACACACGCACAAGCAATATCGCATCTAATTTCTAATAAATTTTGAGGAAAAATATTCAGATATAAATTTTAAAGTAAACCAGTAGAATCATTTCATACAATAATAAAGTCGGAGATTTACAAAATTTTAGAGTTTTTACATTTATATTTGTGCCGCTCTCTGCAGAGATTGTCTTCATACTTTGCGTCGGGATGATCCATGAGAGGATCCTAACATGATCAAGAACTAAAATAAAGCACAATTTCAAGTAAAATTGAGTCTATTTGGGAGTCCAAGTGGTTTCTCGCATCCTCGTCTCGCTATTTTTTACGAATTAGCTAGATTCCAGAAAAAATATTTATAAGCACCTCTTTGATTAGATGTATGTTAATCTGCGATTAACAAAATATATATTTTTGACACAAAAATGATAAGGACCTATTGATATAATCACTTGTACATTTTTAATGTCTATTTAGCATTCCATGGGACATATAATAAATGTATATATCCCATTAGGCAAGAAAGGATTAAGATTAGTACAAAAAATATAAAAGTCTCTGTGCAACTATCAAAATGTACGTGCGCTGCTCGTACACAAGTAGAAGTATTGCATGCAGAACGAAATAAATAAAAACTAGTTAATGTGCGACTAACAAATTACATATTTTTGAAACACAATGATAAGAAACCATTTAAATAGTCACTTACTTATACATTTTTAATGTCTATTTAGCATTCTATGGGAAATATAATAAATGCATATATCCTATTAGGTGCAAAGGATTGCGATTAGTGCACAAAATATAAAAGTTTCTGAGTAACTATCAAAATATTAGTGCGCTGCTCCTACACCAGCAGAAGTACTGCACGCAGAACGAAATAAAAAAACTAGTTAATATGCGACTAACAAATTATATATTTTTGACACAAAAATGATAAGAAACCATTTAAATAGTCACTTATACATTTTTAATGTCTATTTAGCATTCTATGGGAAATGTAATAAATGTATATATCCCAGTAGGTGCACGCAAGAGGAAACAAAAAATGTTGATAGTTTCAATATTTTTTATTAAAATACATCTACAAAAATTGATATGATATATTAATAATAACATATATTAACATACAATTCACAGGCATACACGAAATCAAAGCGATAAAATTATACTTGTAATAAATATTTACACTATTTACAACACGTTCAATATTCTCTTCTTCAGTCTGAATTCCAGTGTTTAAATATTCATTCCATTCAAACACCATTACAACATTTTCCATTAGTGACAACGGTGTGCAATCGATGGCATGTGTGTGCATTTATATGTATATGTGTGTGATTTAAGAGATCAAACAATAAACAAAAAAATATTTGTATGTCTAGTATTGTATATAATAAATCGTGGCAGTTTTACAATGCAAAATGTTGAATGACGCTCTTATCGGAAACAAATATTACATTATTTACATTCATTGTTCGTTACGTCTAGAGTAGATTATTAGAAAAATGGTTGATTTAATATTATAGTAAAGTAAAATGGCAGTAGTAATATATGACACATTCAGCGTAATATTGACTAAGTAATTTCATCTAAAACTAAATACGACTCTGTGTTTTCGAATGTGTACAAATATTCCTGCTTAATCATAGAAATAATGTTTTTTTGTTAATTATTTCTATCTTAATTAAAAATATAAACAAATGCCTATTTAACTTATAAATATACTGAAATTGTATGGCAGTAATAAAATGAAGAGATCAGAGTTAAAATAACTCATAGATACATTTTAAGGATTTGATTTACTTTAATTCTGCGCTCTTCAAATACATGAAGTGTTTAGAACGATAAAGGCGAACTCAACAAATAATATTTTCTGACAAATATCGGAATTAAACTTATTACTAAAGCAAGGTAGAAATAAATAATTCGCCTGTTTGGTAAAAAAGGTTAAGCTTTCGCTTTAATGCTACACCTACCAATATTACGTGAAACTATGTTTACATGTAAAGTTTATACTTTCGGCTTATCACGGATTAAGCCTTTATTGATCAAGACATCAACGGTAGTTTAAACTTAAATAACACAAACAGATCGCTAGTTTTGTTCTTGTTGTTTTGAAAAATTACGAAAAACAACAAATTCTAATTTTGAAATCATTTTAGAAGTTGATCGCAGCACTAACAAGACCATTTCCAAAAGAATCTTCTATAGCAGTTACCTTCAAACTGTGTTCTTATGCATCTAAGTCAAAATAAATTTGAATTGAAAATGAATTACAAACAACTTAAATTTGAAAATAAATAATTACAAAATGTAAAGTTCGATCACAAGATAAGCAAAATTTTGTATATTATTTTGTTGTAATGTCCTATTTTCTGTTCCAAAGGGGTTCTCGGGAAAACATTAAAATTGTAAGTTCCGTTAGTGCACAAAGTTTGCAAACAGCTAGTCTATGGCGATCTGCGTGTGTTAAACTTAAGTTTGAAAAAAGCTGATATCTAAATTAATAAATGCACAATCCATAAATAAATATCACACATAGACGTATTGGCACGAAAAATTAGTAATTTATTTCAATCCATCCTTGGCTTAATAATAAACTTAATTTCAATTTTTGACCAAAACTATCACTTGTCGGGTTCATCACTCTTCTGTTACGCAACGCTTCATACGTTTCCTTCTTTCTACATAACATCCTCCTCATATTCATCGTCGTCGTGTTAATACTGTCAATTATTGTGCCCCAAGTTTAAATAATTAACGGTAACATCGAAATTAAATCAACCATTCTTGTAAATAAATACAAAAATGTTTTGTGTGGACCACCTTATTACAAATTTCCTTTTTTGTGGGGGGGGAGAGTGTGCTCAATAATATAAAAATTATTAACCACCTCAAAAATACATTATTAAATTAAAAAATAAATTATTTACATTTATAAAATTGTGTGCTTTTTGTGTAAGTGTGTGTGTTTGTGTTAATGTGTACTTTTCTCAATTTACATACACATTAAATGTGTACCATTGACTTTTCTTTGGAAACAAACCAGTTTCTCAATGTAGTAGAAAAACGGTTTGTTTATTTTATTTATTAATTTTTTTTTAAATAAAATTTTATCACAGCAGTTCAGTAACAGCACCACCGAACCAAACCATAACGATTGGTAGTATATAGTGCGCCAGCGCTTTCGTCAATTCGGACGCCGAGCCAGCAACGACGCGCGGCCCATCATACTTCCGAATCACAACTCTCTCCGTCGTCTTAACGGTGGTGGTGGATGTCGTCGTCGTATCGGTAATGTCCACGTCGAAATCGACATCATCACCGTCGACGCTGCCGCCGTTCGCATCCTCAGCGTCGACATCGCTACCCGCCCCTGAACCGGACCCGCTCGACGCCACCATCTCATCGTCGTCGTCATCCGATAGCTCGTCGTCTTGGCCTTGGTATGCCGATTGCAGCTTTGACATCAGCACCTGGAGCGTATAAATCTGCTCCAAAATCACTGTCGGCTTCGCATTATTGTTTTTATTTGACGATGAGGCCGTCGTCGACGGTGCTTTATAATACGACAGCGCGGTGCCATTCCAACAGAATCCATTTTCGCTGGGTGGTGCCGTTGAGATATTGTTGCAGTATTGGTATGGCAGATGCGACCAGAAATTTCTCGTTTCCTTAATTTTCTGTAACACACCAAGAATAGCAAAATAGAGCATAAACTTTCACAGCGCCGTGTTTGTTTATTGAACGCGTGTAATGTTTGTTTTTATGCTAAGGAAAGGGTACAGATGTATGATGATTTTAACCAATTTTATAAACATACGATGCGATTGTTGTGTTTATTTACAACGTCTATCAACTATCGTGGTTTGTTCTAGTACGCTTTAAAAATATATTATCTTCTACGCGTGTTATCTGTCAAATTATCGTGGTTCAAATTGGACGTATTGGACATAAATTTAAAACGTAAATTTTTATTGGAAATACTAAAAGAAATCAAATTATTACATAACACGAGATAGAACTGTCATGTAAAAGAATATATAGTTAATTAGGGCCGGATTAGAGAAGAGCATCGTGTTTTATATGACACAGTACATGAAAATGTAGATAAAAAGAGTTAATTTGACAAATTCTTAGTCGAAAACGCTAAAAATATTAAATGTTTTCTATAATTAGACAAGAATGTCTGTATATTTCTAGCAAATTTAATTGTCAGAAAAGGAGAAATAATTTTGTGTAAATGTAAATGTAAACTTTTGTCCTCGTATAGCGTTTTTCTTCCAAATTCTTATCAATTTTTCTTAATACAGGAATTTAATAATATTTCAAGAAAATTGCTTCAAAAATGGGAAGAAAATTCCTAGAAATCCCAAAATTGCCACAAAACTATTTTGTGTAAATGTTGTCAAAATCTTGTATTCTTTTTTAGCAACACTTCACCAACAATTGGTTTGCAAATGGGATATGTATAATAAGATTTTTTTCAAAGGAATTCCAAT
Source organism: Adinopsis sp. GC000173 (assembly GCA_030264715.1). Lineage (NCBI taxonomy): Eukaryota > Metazoa > Arthropoda > Insecta > Coleoptera > Staphylinidae > Adinopsis > Adinopsis sp. GC000173. Next base: position 7,085 of record JARJDW010019750.1, on the reverse strand, counting down.
CGGTCCCTGCATTATAACTTCATCCGGCCTTAGAATTAATTAAACCCAAATTGAACTACAACGTGTTTAAATTAGTCTTATATTTATCGTCTTTTTAGGAATTTCCAGCGAACATTTAGAATTAAATATGTTTTAATAAAGAAAATGATTCCTAAATGCATGCAGAATATGACGTAAATGCAAGAAATATCTATCAAAAGTTGTAACAAAGCATGTGTGTTGAGTGAGAAACAATAGTTCTGCTATCAGTGTTCAATAAAGCAAACATTGTTGCTTTAGTTTCTTATCAAGCGCGACTGTAGCACATTTTAAATGTTTTCATTTCAACAGCAAAAAATGAGGTTGTATGAACTATACATGCACCGAATCATATTCAAAATCGTCATGGATGACGTGTTTTTTTTTGTTCAGGGAGATATAAAAAGATTACAAATTATTGGATTCACTTTAATAATAATTTGTGATTTCTTTAAATCCCTCTGTATAAAATTGTTCTAATAGATTTGTTTTATTCATTACCTGTTTGACTTCGGTGATGCGTTTCTCCATCTGACTCTGACGATCGTACTCGTTCGTCTTCTTGTGCTTCTTCTTGCCCTTATTGAAGTGCAACGGCTTAAATTTCACCTCCTTGTTGTTGTTGTTGTTGTTCGCGGTGGTAGCGGCTGGCGAAGCGGCGGCGCTACGACGTCGTCGCTTCAAATCCCCAATCAACTTCGGCGCGCCGCATTCGACAAAGACTTTTTGGCTCACTTCCGTTCCGGTCTCTTGGAAATTCATGATTGCCTCGGAGATTTTCACATTGATCGGCTCCACGACCATTTCGATGTTGAAGGCGCCTAGTAATTTATCGGCCACTTTATCCAAGCCATCTAAAATTAAATAAACAAAATGAATTTACAATTTCTAACTTCAAAAGGAGGATAAAGATTTGAGAAGGTCCAAAGTATTAGACTCTGAGTGACTAATGACCAATCACTGAAGCGAATTTTGAATTGATGCATCAAATAATCGTGCCCCAACACTGTCACGCTACAATATTGGGTCACAAAGCATATTTCTTGGATTGTAAATACAGATTCGAAGAAAAAAGAGGTAACAATACATCAAATTATCCTTGAAATCCACTGAAAATCCATTTTTCGATCGATTTTGTATTAAAATCTCTTAGATTTATGCATTTTCTTATGTTAAATATATTAAGAAAATTTGTAACAAAAAGAACAAACTTTACTAAAAATTGCAAATTTTAAAAAGAAAGTCTTCGCCCACCCCTGCTATACTATACTACAATAAAATCATAAATTTCTGATGTATTTTTAGAAATATTAGATATAAAACCAAAAATGAAAAATATATCATGATAAAAGCAAGTTGTCAAGATCTTGCTGAAGTTAGTTACAAATAGGGTAGGAGGCATTCCTCTCATACATCTTTGACATGAAACCAAGCAAATGATGGAAGTTACATGCAAAACTCCATTTGCAACACAGCACAAAGCGCAAACTTTAACGATCCATCATTGTGACAGCGTGATAAACTCACCGATGAAACTATCCCAATTTTCGTTGAACTCCATCAGCGCACCGAAGCAGCCCTTCAGCGTATCCGAACAGTAATTATTGCACGTGCCGGCGCCGGTTTGGCCCGTGCACGTACCGCAATACTGCATGCGCGCCACCTCCAGCCCGCAATCCTCCGACAGATTCAGCTTGAGCATCTTCTCGGCGACGAGACCGCCGCGCGCGAGCGCTTTATGAAAGATACGCGTCGCAACGAACGAGCGTCGCAGCAGGATTGCTAACTTCGTTGGAATATCGCCGAACGGTTTTAGCTTGGCGATGTCCTTCGCCACGCACGTAAAGTAATCATCATTAAACTGATACTGGCTGTTGATCACTTTGAACATGCGCTGATACAGTATCGTAAAGAAGTGGTCCATCGTCTCGGTGAGACTGACACCACCATGTGCGTAGTATTTCTCCAATTCGGCGAAGAAGTCGGTGAAGACGACGCTGTTCTGCAGGTAGATGATGCCATACGTACGCTCAAACATCAAATGCAGCTCTTTTTTGCTGCGCGCCATCATTTCCTTAAACAACTCCTCTAATTTCTTCGAGCGCGTCTCAAATAGCGACGCCACCTGCATCACCGACTCCTTGTAGAACTTCTCGACGTCATCGTGGCTAAGCGCCTTCAGCTTATTCTCGGCGATTCCGCAACACGAATTCGAACCGCATACTGGTCCTGCAACAAGAAGAAGAAAAATAAAATAAATATGTAGATGATGTAGATACAAATTAATTATGTTTGAGCTTATGTTTTTATTGCCGATGGTTAATACCCGATAATGAATATATTAATATACCTTGTTTGGTTATATATATATTCAACGTCGTTTAAGCGAAACGCGCGTATAAAATTATATTTATTCCAGTTCATAAATGCGCGCTTCAGCGTTTTTATTAAACCATAAAATGCGCTCATTTTCTCTGTTCGGGTTTTTTTAATGCGTGTGAGAAAAGCGATGTGGTGGCTTCGATTGCACTCACTGCACGTTGCTGTTTGTTTATTTAATGCAAACGTTGCCAATTCGATACTATTCGTACTATTTTAAATACACCAACGTATTTATAAATCAATGTAAATTGTAATCAAATGTTTTTATTTAGATCAATAAGCTTGCGATGCCCTCCGGTCAAAAGTCATATTTTCTATAAAATTTCACGCTTTTCATGTAAGTTATATTGAATATTATTATATGAATTAAGTAAATTTAATAAAATCTACTCAATAAATGGTGGTAGATTTAAAAATTCAAGTAAATATTGCAATAAAAATGATGTTTTAGTAATTTGACAGATCATAAAATGAAATGTCATTTATTTACATTTCTGAAAATTTTTCAATTCATGAAAGTCAACTAAAAATAGCAAAATATTTATTTAGAAATGATAATTAAGCAACTGTGCTAAACTCCATACAACAATTAATGCAAAATGTAAATATTCAACCAAATGTTGCAATAAAGATGACGTTTATAATTTGACAGATAACAAACAGTGAATGAAAATAATTTTTGAATATTTTACTCAACCAAAAATAGCAAAATATTAATTTGACTTAATTATACAATGACTTTAGCAACAATTTGGTTTATTCATTATCTATTTATAAACGTGTTATAAACAAAAAGAGGTGGCAAATTGAATAATTTACATACAGCATTTCACGGTACGTCAATCACACTATAGCCTAGCGCGTTTGTTAATTGCGTTTAATTAAAAATCGATAAAATTAGAAATTGCTATTGCATGTGACGACGCTCAGAGATAACGCCATCGGCAAAATTCTATTCATCGAGATATAAAAATAATAATTATATTATTGTCAACCAAAAAAACGTGCTAATTTTTCCATTTCAACCTTTCGCGTCTTAAGAGAATCAATGAATAAAAAATATACTGGAGTCGCTATTGTGTCAAATAAAAAGCCAATTCCAACCCTCTGCATCCCACGCTCGAAAGTAGCAAATTCAGTCGCACCATGAATTATTAAATGGAGGGATAATGTAATGGCAACTAGCAAATGATGGTATTGATCAATGGCAAAGTTTTAATAAAAAATTAAGGACAGGAAAAATTGCTATTTTCATTTAAAGATAGTAGAATTACTATAGAATGATAGATATTAGTAAATTTTAACATTGATTGTTTCAAATCACTTGCGTATTAAGCAATAAGCGATTTATGTCTTAAAACTTGCAACTTGCAGCTTGTTGTCACTATTTAGCAATAATNAATGATAGATATTAGTAAATTTTAACATTGATTGTTTCAAATCACTTGCGTATTAAGCAATAAGCGATTTATGTCTTAAAACTTGCAACTTGCAGCTTGTTGTCACTATTTAGCAATAATCCCTTTAGATTATAAAGAGACAGAGAGGTGGGAGAAAAATTGGAACGTTTTTCATGGACAAATTATCCATAGTACTACATCCAGTACAATAATACAAGAAAGTTTGAATATTCTATAATATGCAAACTTATTGGCAAAATTTTGGTAGATTGATTAGCATTTTTATGATGTTCACTATTAGATGAAGAAATTCGATTCAAGAAACGTATTTTCGCAGGGATTTTAACGCCGTTTTTACATGAAATCGATGCAACTTGTATTTCCCTTGTTATTTATTGCCATCCGCACCAAAATTTACGCATTTTTAACGCTGGAATGAGTGAAAATCAAAAAGTGAGGTTGGAATCACAATTTTACTCATTTTAGTGTTAAAACGCTTCAATATCGACGCCGATTTGCGATAAATAAAAGGAAATAAAAGGAAAGACACTCTTCATTGATTTTAAGCGAAGGAAGCATAAAAATCGATGGAAGAATACGATTTTTAAGTGCATATTGTTTTTGACGTTTGGAAATTTTGAAACAAATAAATAAATTTCGCATATCCTGAAATTTGCAAACTTATCGTCCAGATTTTGGTAGACTGATTAATATCTTTTATGACGCTCACTGTAAGATGAATACGACTGGATGCACCAATAAATTACATAAATTATGGACACTCTAAAATATCTATAGTTATATGAATTTTGTCAAAGTTTTAGTAGACTGACCAACATTTTTTTAAAGACATGAACACCACTGTATATCTTTCTCTCTGAATGTCAGTAATAAATAGTTACATAATTCTCAGATATTCTAAAATATGCAAATTTATTGTCAATTTATGATGTTCACTATAATTTGAACATGATTGTATATAACTCTATAAATGCCACCAATAAATAGTTACATAAATTCAATTAAAAAAATCGATTTTGTAATAATAATAATAACAACACATACAATGCAATACAATTGATTGATTCATTCAATACATATTTTACGATATTGATAAAAGCGGCGCTCGGAGATTATTACGAAGGCAAACAATGTATGCGATGTGTGAGCACATACATTTATTGATATAAAAATCCGGATTTAAGTTGAAATTATATTTTAAAATCCGGCTTACTTTACTTTATATATATTATATGTTGTGTTGTTGCCTCTTTTTTTCTCTCTTTTCTTTCGCTGCTTTCGAGCCACCGATAATAGAGTATAAACACTCAATTGACAGGTAACTGCTTTATCGACAGCTGAACATAAAACCGGGCTGTTGCCAATCTATAAAAATGTGTGTATGTATACGTATATAGAAAAAACGTGTTCATAAAAAGGAGGCACGAAGGAGGCATAAAACGAGTGAAACTGGATTTTTTTCCGTCTCTTAACATATTTATTATATAGTACATATATATATGAAATGCAATAAAATGCAACATAACTCGCATCGTCTTATCGCGCGCTATGTGTGCGCGCCGCTGTGCAACAGCCAACCAAACAGCAATTGATTGATTTGAAAGAATTTAAATGGAATCTGCGACATTTCATAACTGTCATAATTTATACGCTTAATATGAAGCGGATATGTCATTTATCGTAAGCGCTATTAATTAATAATCTTGTTTCACAACACGTTTCGATGATTTAATTTCATTGCTCGCTGTATGTACATATGTAACAATGTTGTTGCATTTTTATCTAATCTATAATTAGGTATCAATTTATAGTGCATTTTCTTAATCATTCAATTTGGAATGGATTTCTTCATGGATTTATTTTAAAATTTTCATAAAATTTGCTACCAAAAACGAGCAGAACGCAATTGCAACTTTTTCAGCATGCGCAAAATGCTTTTTTCCCAATAGTGCGTTAAATACATTTTTTCATATCGCCTACACTGCGTTCTGAACTCAATGAAAAACGCCAACTTTTTTCGCAATTGTAGGAAATAAAATAATTTGCATTAAGTGCGCAAAAAGGCTTATTTTCTTGCAATCATGCAGAAAACATATAAATAACATAATCGAAGTTATCTTTTGTATTATTTTCAGCGTGTGCAAAATACTTTCTTTCACTAGTGCGCCAAATACATTGTTTCACTCGCAAAAAATTGCATACTAAACAAAGCAATAAAAGAAACGTTTTTCATACTTTTTTAATTAAATAATTGCGTTGACATAAAATTGTACTACATTACATCTTTGCTAACTGCCATTTTACACTATTCGAGCTGGATTGCAGGTCGAATCGTTAGTTGTTAGCTCGAATACTGTAAGATAGCGTATAATGTTATTAACTACTACTACTACTACATTCTTTCATTTTTATTGTACGCCATAAAAAACAATGCGAAATTTTGATGTGAGAGAAAAAAATCTATGACAAATCATTGGTGCAATTAACGATTAGTGGCATTTGAAAAAGCGAAATTCGATTCAAAAGTAGATTGTTTTATTGTATATTTATTAATATACATGTAGCAAAGCGCGCAGAAAAGGCGACTTTCTCTCATTTACTACAACTACTATCTAATTCGTAAATGGAACGATTTTATTCGATTCATCTTGAAAAAGGACAGCAGCGTGCAGCTGCTGTTGCTTTCTGCTACTTTTCCTATTACTTTATATTATACATATAATACAAAACACACATCTAAATGGCGCATAATAAATGCGTAATTCGAATCCAAATAACCAAATAATATAATAAGAAAGCGCTACTTTTACAACCTTTACAAAAAAACACACACACACACACAATGAGAGCAGCAGCAACAAGAGGATGAAGAAAAAAATAAACACATTTTTGAAATCTTCAAAGTGGCTTTTGTATCTCAATCCCCCCAATTGCTCTCGGGCCATTGAAGCGCGCTTTTGAGGTCAGAAAATATACACCATCACCAAAAAACCACCTTCTTCCCGGTCCATTCATCTGCACTAGTTCAAGCAGCAAAAGAAAGAAAGAAAGACGCGATAAAATGCTGCAACAATTGTATAGAGAGATTTTATAAATTGTCAACTGTTCGTTTGGTTGGTGGGCGACCCCGTGGAATGCATGCAAGAGCAAGATATGCATGCATACAGCAACAAGCATCTCGTTCATTCATCCGGAATACTCTTCAAGCCAAGAAAAAAGACTAATGGTAAAATGCAAGATTGTCAACTGCTCGTTTGGTTGGTG